>JAOXYD010007367.1:0-15342 GCA_028565735.1 Pinacopodium congolense | reverse complement strand
GATGTTCAGTTTTTTCCTATTTCTGAATGTCGAATGTTCTATTTTAGTATGTTTAATTTGGGGTTTTTTGTGTTGGGTATATTATTGTACCAACTCTTGTTGTGAAACATAACACAAATATCAAATTGAATATCTTCATTCAAATTAGAGAATAAACATAATAAACACCATAAGTATGCTTGCATTGAATCGATAAGATGAAATTTTAACAAAACCATTAAAGAGTAATCCTTAAAAAAAAGCAATCTATAATGTTAATGAAATCCTTGATATTTCTAATTAGACCATGAACATCTTCTTTCCCTTATGCTTTTAAATTTGGAACTGAAGTTGTTCCTAAGTTCTTGCTGTTTAATCTTGATTTCCTCTTATTTCAGCTACCACTTCTTATTTTTCTTTTTCCTTAAATAATCTCCATCTTAGAACTACTCTTAAGGTTTTTCACTTATTTTGCTTTAAAAAATAGCTTCAAATTACCAAAAATTGGTGTATCCTACGCTTTCAGGTTTTTAGAATTACATGATGATAGGGAGGTATATTCCCGGTAGGTCACAATCGTGCATATGTGTGGTCGTGGTAGAGAGGACAATCTTATCCTCTTTTCTCTAAATTTTCTCTAACTTTCTCTAACTTCTCCATAGGGTTTCATACTACAACTAAACATTAAAATATATTGAATAACTCTTAAAATAAGATCAAATTCTTGTCCTACGTCAACAAACATAAAAAAACTTATTAAATACCAATAAAAACAAGAAAGAACATAAATCTAAGCCCCAATCACATAATTATCACCAAAAAAGCGTAAAAACACAAAATAAATAGAACACACCATAGTCATGTGACAATGCAATAATGGCATGGAGTTTAATCAAACTAACTTACCCGTGAACATCAATCATTTATGAAGACCTACATCACTAACTTATTCCATTTGCATTTAAGTGTCTTTAAATTAAATATACATATTAACTAGGATATTGTCATCTTATTTTCACATTTATGGCACTTGTAAGCATGCACTAAATTTTATTTACTATTTAAAAGGTAGACTATAGCTAAGTAATCACTCATGAAAATGACATGACACTTAAAAAAAATATCAATAGGATTTACCCTTTCTTTTTAAGCACAATACTTTTCCATTCACTTTGAATGATCATCTATTATTTTAATACGAAGGTAAACATTTTGTCATCAATGTCCCCTGATTGCTTAACTAGATAATGTTCTTTTACTCAGTTATATCACAACTCAAAACATGTTATTAGCTTTATTTTTTACCCTAACTTTAAATGAGACTAGTAAAATAGTAAATTTGTATTAAAACATTATGTAACTTTTCCTTTATTTCACCTCATGTTTCTAGTCTACATCATTTCTTCCTTATCAATTTACTAGTAAAATAGTAAATTTAACTCTCATGAAAAATCACTAGTAATGTCTACTGCATTCAGTTCAATTTACTACCAGTGCATCCAAAGAAGTGCTATAATTAAGAGAATAGATACAGTATCCTCATCAATATGCATATTTAATGAAAAGGCATTGAAGATAGAAATTTCATAAGTTAATGCTTCTTTATTACTTAAATAATCTTGTTTATAGTTAGGCTAATTCTTTTCAAATCCATGCGATTGACACAGTCATTTACATGTGTGCATGACATAATGCAACAATAAGGCAAAAAAATGCATATAAGCAACAAAATCAATAATAGTAAAATCCAATGTGGATGAAATTACACAAACAAAATGATAAGGCAAAGACATATACAACCTCCCCACACTAGAACATCATATCTTTCTCAATATGGAAGGCAATACAAAATGAAACAAACAAACAAATGTAAACAATGAAATATAAAAGGAAATAAAAGAGAAAAGAGTAAGAAAAATTATGGGTTTTGTGGTAATGATGGTGTTAGAAAGGGAACCTATACTACTTAAACTGCAAATAACTTCAGTAATTTCTTTGTTTTATAGTGCTATTAACCTGCTGCTTGTTTCAATTGTGGCTCCATAGTGCCTATGTAAACCTCTAACCTCTTGTACTTCTCTTCCATGGTATTGAGAACTTCTTCCTAGCCTTCCTATTCCTCATCAAAGTTATCACTTGATGTCTCACCACTTTGTGGGGGAGGTGGTGCATTAACTAGATGGCCTTTTACTTTTCTTGTTCTCAATAATAGAATGAGAAGTGGGATCTTGAAGTTTCATGTTATAGTGCTTTAAAATATCAACTCTCGATAAATGCATTATATCGAAATACTCACAAGCAAGCTATCCACATTAACACCAAAATGTTGAGCCAATGTAGTGACAATAAATCTGATTTGTCATTAATTATTCTTTTAGGGATGGAATTAATTAAGTTATGAAAAATGTGATAAGTTCCACAAACTTATCTTTGATGTCCATGCACTATAAGAAAAATAACCCCTTTTATGAACATTTATTGCTTCAGCAAATTCTCTAGACTTTTAATTAAATTGTTGGATGCATAATGGGAGATGAATTTGTTTAGCCATGTCAATTCTTTTCCATTAAACATGAGAGATCTGTATAGGATTTGTGAATTTTAGACTTACTTAAATTAAAGATGCCAATCATAACATCATAATCTAACATGTAAGGTTACCCTTTCAACCTAAACTAAAATTCATGCATTTTGTTAGCCTTATATTGTAGAGTAGTGAAGAATTCAAGCCATAATTCATGATAAATTTAAAAAACAGAATGGATAAGTTTATCCCAGTAGATTTTCTTTATAAATATCTCTACCTTATACTTAAGTCCTAATTATGTTAGAATGTGAATATGAAAATACTTAGGTGCAACAATGGGTGTTGGTTTGAGAAGTTGGAATGTTTTACCTTACTATGTGAGAAGATGGGGAAAGGAGTGCCAAAATTTATTGCCAAATCTTTTTCACCACCTCTAAAAACTTTTTTTTTTTTTTTGCTTTTGGGTTCTGATCTCTTGAGGGTTTGCTTCAATCTTGGTCCCATTTTTATTATAAATACCTTCAAAATCAATTAGAAGGAGAAACATAAAAAATAAAAAGAGAAACTGACCAAAAAGTCCAAGGAATTGTGAGTTTTGTGTGGAAGGTACTAGATCTTGGTAAAAACAATGGAAAAATGAGATAAAAGTGGAAGAAATCACAAGAAATTATTAAAAAATGAAGGAAACTTGGTGAAAATGGAAGGAGAGGGCCAACTAGCGAGAAACGAAGTGAGAGAAAAAAAGAAAGGAGTGAAAATAAAGGGAGTGGGTAGGTTTAAAATAAACAATAAGAGTTATGAGTTATCACACCTGGCATGATCGTGCACTTACACGATCGTGAAAAACAGTGAACTTTGTCCCTAATACATGATCTTGAAGGGCATGATCATGATAGAAAATTGTGGCTCTCGGTTCTTCTTCCACACTTATTTTGCTCACTCTAAGCTATAAACATCAATCAAACCTACAGGCAATACGAGACAACAACAAGCTTTTATTGGCCTTATTATCACCATAAAAACCTAGTAAAATACAATAAAAAAATACTTCAAGATCAAATGATGTAACATATAATCACATAAACTTAAAAGAACCTCTCTAAGAACAAAACATGCTACATTGAAAGTTTTTAGCTTGATAATTGGTTAATCTTAGTATTGTCAATCTAAGGAAAGGAAGGAGACTACTTCCCTTTTTTGTGAGAATACTCCTCCAAAGTATGGCTAGCATATATGCTATTAACTTTGATCATTTCCCCTATAGCATTCTCTAGCTCCAAATCGCTAGGCTTAAACACCTGGGTAATCTTGAAAGGACCACTCCAACTAGACTTAAACTTACCTAAAAACAAATTTTATCTCGATTTAAATAGTAATAACAAGTTTCCAATCTTGAATTCCCTCTTCTTCTTGATATGAGCATCATTTATCTTTTCACACTTTCCTTCTATATCTTGGAATTCTTATAAGCGTCAAACCATACTCATCATATTCATTGAGTTGTAAGAGACTTCTCTCATTAACTATCTTCCAATCACAAATTAATGAATTAATTTCACAATATTCCTTGTGCTCCAACTTCATAGGCAAGTGGCAAGACTTTTCATAAACAAGTCGGAAGGGATTTGCACCTATAGGTGTCTTGACTATGGTCCGATACACTTATAAGGCATCATCTAGCTTAATACCCAGTCATTCCTCAGACTCCTAACTAAATTCTCCAAAATTCTCTTTATCTTACTATCTACTTCAATACTTGTTTGCAGATGATAGGGCATGGCAACTTTATGATAGACTCTATACCTTTTAATAAGAGTTTTAAAGGGATTTTTGAAAAAATATGTTCCTCCATCATGTATGATTGCTCTTGGAACACCAAACCTACTGAATATCATCTTGATAAATGTTTGCACAAATTTACCATCATTGACTGGAGTTGCTATTGATTCATCCCATCTTGAAAAATATTCCATAGCAACTAGAATGTATGTGTTCCTAAGAGAGGATGGAAAAATGGAAAAGGCCTTAAGAACTCTAGCCCCTATACATTAAATGTTTTGACCTCCAAAATGTTAAAAAGAGGCATCTTATCTCTCTTTGAAATATTACCACTTATTGACATTTATCACAATATGTCATGTATTCATGAGCATCCTTGAACAAGTTAAGCCAAAAGAATCTACACTCTAATACATAAATTGTCATCTTGTTCACTCTATAATGACCTGTATAAGAATTATGGCACTGAGTTAGGATTTCTAATGTCTATGCCTTTGGAAAAAATCTATGAATTGATCCATTAGCCTAAATTTTATAAAGGACAAGTTATTCTAACAAATAATGAGTACACTCATATAAAAACTATTTCTTTTGTGAACTTGACAAGTCAAAGGGAGAGATACCATTAGTAATGTAGTTTGCTATATCGGTATACCATGGAACTAATAGGTTGTGTACCATCATTGAGGATTCATCACAGAATTACTCATTGATTTCTTCACCTTACTGCACCTCCCCTCCTTCAAGATGTGACAGGTGATTCACCACCTAGTTTTTTGCTCCTTTCTTATCTTTGATCTCATATCAAACTCTTAGAAACGAAACCCACCAAATAAGCCTTAACTTTGTATCTTTCTAGGCAAAAGGCATCTTAACACCACATGATCTGTGTAAATGATTACCTTTGAATCTAGGATTTAAACTTGTCATATGCAAAAATCACTGCTAGCAACTCTTTTTTAGTTTTTGTGTAGTTCAATTAAGCTCATGCCAAGGTCTTGTTTGCCAAGTAAATGGCATGCAATCTTTTATCCTTCTATTGCCCCAGTATATAACCTACTACTTGATCACTTTCATGTTAAGGACCAATCCATTGATGTTAATATGTGTGATGAACTAAGTGCCTTGTGTAACTTATCAACATCCTTAATAAAAATATTTGTAAGAGGTCTAAAAGTAAGAGAAAATTCCTTTATAAAATGGTAGCCGAATCCTATAGCTCCAGAAATGCTCGCACGCCTTTGACATAATTAGGTGGTGGAAGCTTCTCGATGACCTCAATTTTGGGTCATCCATTTTTATACCCTTGAAAAATATTTTCTGCCCTAAAACTACACCCTCATGCACTATTAAGTGGCATTTGTCCTAATTAAGAACCAAATGTTATTCCTCACATCTTGAAGAACTCTATCTAAGTTTGTTAAGCAATGCTCAAAGGATTCTTAAAAGTCATCCATGAATACTTCCATAAATTCCTCAATCATGTCTACAAATATGACCATTATACACCTTTGAAAAGTCATTGGTGCATTGCAAAGTCCAAAAGGTATCCATCTATAGGCAAAGATTCCCTAACAATATGTGAAGGTGATCTTCTCTTAATCTTTCAAGTAGATGAAAATCTTATCATACCTTAAATAATCATCAAAGAAGTGAATGAGGTTGGTCATACCCAAAATTAGCTCAGCTAAATCTATCTTTTAGGCACAAAATTATAATTTATTTCAGACCAACTTTTCAGTACGTGCAACGGTAGCAACAAGTAATATAGTGAAGTGTTTTTAAGACTCCAAGTATTGATCCCAAGAGGAAGTGTGTATGTGATTGTAAATACTAGGTTAATTGGATTACAATTATCTTGAGAATTAAGGTTTTATAAATTTAGAAATTAAAATAAAATTACAATAATAACCTAGAAAGCCTATAAAGCTTTCAATCAATTGTGAAAGAGTTTAAGGTAGCTTTTTTTAATTTACTCAGTTAAAGTTTGTTGGTTGATGATTTAATTTATTTAAAGATTTGTGAAAATTAATCTAGTGTCTTCACTAAATCAAAACAACGCTATGGTTAAGATATTGACTTATTTCTATTGGTCCTATCCTAAAGTTTCGTTATGCTGTAGACTTACATAATAGGCTTCAATCTTAGGAAGTCTAATCATAAATTTCCTTAATTCAGGACTAATACCCTCATGATTAACTAAGACTTAGGTTATTTCACTAATTTAAACCACGTTGTTTATTGATTTTTCTAAGAACTTAGGTAAAGATTATCAGATCCCAGATTATCTGATGATAATATCCTAAGTGATCAGTTTAGGACAAGCATTAAGTATTCAATAAACAAAGTTTAATTCATTAATCATGCATTAACGATTAACTAACACAATTAACCATTTTAAACAATTTAAGCATACTAACTTAAAGATTACAAGATAATTAACTTAAACAACATAAACCTTGATTAATTAACCAAAATAACAATAATACATAAGATTAAGGCTTAGAATTCACTAAAGATGTTTCTAAGATGCCAAACGAACTCTTAATTGCGTTATTAAAGCTGATGGAACAACCTGCAAACTTAATTTACAAAGATTGAAACAAAAACTAAAGAAAACTAGCCTAAACTAAGTTCATTCTGAAAAAAAGTAAAGAAAACATGTTTCTACCTAATCTATCTACCTATGGAGCTTGGAGATGTCCTTGAGTATATAGGAGAGCAGTAGTAGTAATTAGGGAGATAGCCAACCGTAAATGTGGAGAATTCAGCTAAAACTTACGTCTATCGACGCTTAATGGCAAGCTGACTAAAGAACAATGGCATTGTTAGTGAACAATAAACTGCCGCTAATAGCTAATTTTGCTTCCTTCACCTTCAATCTGTTCATCCTTCACCTTGGGGCTGCTAGACTGCCATTAGTGGTATGAAAATTGATCTTTTTTACTTCTTTTTGTGCATTTTCTCTATATTCACATCTATTTGCAAATTAAACCTTTTTAAACATTATTTAATCATTTAAGTACTAAAATAAGGTTAAATACACATCAAATAACAACAAAAAACACTATGAATTTAACTTTTAACATTTATCATGCCACTTTTATTCTTCTTAGTCAATTATAGGAAAATTAATCCAAGATCAACAATATAATGATTGAAAATGTTTTCTTATTCTTTTAAAAATAATGGCTTACCAAAATGTTATGTAATCAATTAATCATATCAAATAACAAATGCTTTTAAATCATTTCATTCTTTTTCAATTTTCAACCTAAATAACAAAAATTAATTCAACAGGTAAAAGGAAAATATACTAAGTTTAATGCTTTAACTTTTTAAACACTTTCACATCTTTTATTTCAAGACAAATTTAATTAATTAACTAATTAATTAAATGAGTGAGCAGGTAAGTTAAGAAGTAACTCAATATTTTTACACGAAGGTGAATATTTTGTCGTGAACAACCTCCTGTTACTAAGTTTAGTTACTTCAAATCAATTGGAGAAAAGCACCAATCATAACTTCAACCTTATATATACACACATATATTGCTCTCTTCCATTTTTATGTTTATTTTTCTCTCATTTTCTTTCTTTTTCATTTTTCTCTCTCTTTATTTTTTATATACATATATATATATGAGATTAGAAATCAGCAGAGTCAATTCTTCTTGCTTATTTAATAAACTAAGTTAATTTTTGTATTAATTAATTAATTAATTAATTTTTTGAATGAGAAAAGTGTCTTAAAAGAAATTACAAAAGTACTCATTAAGTTGCATTTTATATGTGAAATATCATTCTAATCATCAGGTATCTGTTATATAAATTATGAAATGAGTTAAAAGCATTTAGTCATTAATAGTCAAAATTAATCTTATAAATTTTCAATTTGCCAAAATAATTAAAATCAAAAGAAAATATGGATAATAATAAGCATCGAAATCTAACAAAATTTCCATAAATTATAGACTATTAACTGAAAATCAATAAATTGATACACTATCAGACAATAAGTACTCAAGTGTGCTTAACTAATATATTTTCCCCCGTACTTAAATTAAACATCATCCTTAATGTTCATAAATCACAAACAAAGCATAAAATGAGAGAGAAAGGAAAAGAATTCACATGGATAAATATGTAATCATGAAAGCTCTCTGTTGATGTGAATTGCAGCTATCTGAAAATCAAGGATGAAATTCAAAGCAACAGAAACAAAATAAAATGCACCAAACAAAAAACAAACGCACAAAAATATAACAAAAGTAATATACCAATAGCATGCTAAAAGCATACCATTTTATTGAAAGCACATGAAATGCTACTTCTACAGTTGGGTTGCCTCTTGATAAGCACTTTTTAAAAGTATTTTAGCTGGACTTTGTTGATGGACATTTTACATTAGTTTTAATCGTATAAATTATTATATTTTTTCCCATTTGATGTTTGAATTACACCAATATGGAGTTATTTATGTTAATTTCAGGTGTATGGCACATTAGGAACAAATTAGAGAGTTTTGAATGATTTTGATTCACAAAATAGGGAAACTTTGGACAGCCTTCTAATCATGAAATGGCAACACCTTAGATAGCCTTCGTTCAATAAAAAAGTAGTAGCAATTGGTGTTAGAAAGGAGCTTAAAATGTAGCAGCACATGGCAGCCTTTCTCCATCCAAAACTTAGCCTAATGAGCATCTTTTGGGGTCCAAAATGTAGTATAAAATGGGTTAAAAGGTAGCACATGAAGCCGTCCCTAAGCCATCTAAAACTACACCACACAAGGTGAGAAGAAGCCTTCCTTGCTCTATTCATTCAACAGCCCATTGGAGGTTAAAAAGGTTGTCCAAAACATACAACAAAGATAGGATATGTGTAAGCACTTGGGAGCTTCCTTGTTGCATAAAACAACGGCATCTTTGGATAGTTTTACTTTGCATAAAATGACAGTAACTGTAGAATTTTAAGGAGCAAAATGCAACACTCATTACACTTCAATATAGTAGCTTATGAAGCCTTCTTTGGTGAGCTTCCATCCAGCCAAAATGTAGAGCACATGAGCCTCCTCTTCACATGATACGACAGTAACTTAGCAAAGATGGAGAGAGCTTGAAATAGCAGCATGGGAAGGACTTTAAGTCAGCTTCAAGTGGCATGAATAATGCATCAACATGTAGTAGTTAATGGCATTTAGAAGGAGACCAAAATGTAGCAATTGGTCTTAAGAAGAGACAAAATGCAAGTTTTAACAAGAACCGGGAGTAAATGTATTAGAGGAACATGCCCCACCAAAATTAAAAAGCAAATGGTCTTCGTTAAGTGGAGTCAAGCATCAAGGTAGTGGAGACCTTGGGACACGTGCTTGTAGGAGGTGCATCAAGAGTTAAGAAGACGACAAGACAAAGAGTTTGGAGTTTTATGCAAAATGACAACATATACTACAAAGCTTTTAAAAGCTCAAGGATAAAACGACACTCATATTAGCGTTAGAGAAGGTAGTAAAAAGGACAAGGCAACAAGTCTTTCGAAGACACACAAGCAGCCCTAGAGTGCTTGAAGACATATATAGGTGGCGGTTAAAAAATGAAAAAGCAGGTAGCTTTGGCTGAGAGAGTGGACAACCATGTTCTTAAAGGGGCAACGTGCTTTAATGGAGGAGAACCCTAGAAGCTCTCCTAGTAGACAAATGTCAACCAAGCTTGGGAATTATCCTTAGTTAAAACTTTTGGCTACACATGGCTTGGAAAACAAGGAGGCAACGTGTTTAATAGCAACCCTCCTTGGTGAGAAGTTGACGGCTGGAGCTCTTCAAGGCCAAGAATTCAGTGTTCTTTATTTTTATTCCTTGTTTTTTCCTCATGTCATTCAGTGGCTTTAGATGCTGGTTTTCACGTTTTAATTGTTTTTTTTCCTTTAGCCGAATGTCTAGCCTTTAATCTCCTACCTTAATTTTTTTTCTTAGTTGTTTTATTTTATGATTCAATCAATGGAAATACATGTTATGACCATGACTTGTGTTTTTTTTTTTATGAATTTGTGTGAGATGTTCATTTGCTTAGGGTTAGTATTTAATGAGTTTTGTGTTTGTTGAAGGAATTTTTCCTAGTTAAAATGCTTAATTTAATCTTGCATGATTGGCCATCTTAATAAGATTTTTAGATAATTAAAGGACCTATGACCATGGGCTTTTAATTATTAGAAGATTAATTAGGCACGCAATTAAATTTAGATGTTAAATCGACGCTAGGGTCTTTTGTGAGGTTCTTAGGATTAACGAACTTGATCTCAGACATCTTAAAATTAATGCCTTTTATTATAGTATGTTTGTTAGATGAAAATAGATGGATTGAGTTTAAAAAAGAAAAGATATTTTTATGATCATTAGTTATGTGTTGCATTAGTGACGTAGGCCTTGATTCTATCCAACATTTTGTTCTTATTTACTTAATTCTTTGAATTCGAAGCCCTAGATAATTTGTTACTTGTTTTACGCATCAAATAATAACAAAAAATACTATGAATTTACCCCTAAAATTTATCATTCAACTCTTTATTCTTCTTAGTCAATTCTTTTATATGGTCTTAAACTTCTTCATTAAAATAATCTCCTTAACGTTCATTTTTTTCTAGTATTAGAATGAGAGGGACATACCTCGTTATATGCCATGAAGCAAATGTTGGCCAGTTCCTCTTCTTCAAAATCTCTTGATTCAAACCATGTGGCCATTAATGCTTTCTTCTTCTTTAAGTCTCTCTTTTCTCTCCTTTCCTTTTTCCATCCCTTCTTTGCTCTATTCTCTTCTTGTTCTTCTTCTTCTTGGAGGCGTGGGCATTGCGATCGCAAATGGCCTTTTTCACAACATTAAAAGCACATTATGTTAGCCAATTTATTTTTAGAGAAAGACATACCTTTTCTACGCATTGATGCATTTCTCATAAAATTCTTTAATATGCTTGTAATAAGAACAAATTCTTCATTTTTGCTTCCTACTGATGATTCTTCATTATCTCTTTCCTCCTTTCTAGATGCTTTGAAGGCTACATTGTTGGTTTGGGCACATCTTGTTCTTCTTACATATCCATCATGCGCATTTCATAGGTTAGTAAAGATCTGAAAAGTTCTTCAAGAGGGAGGGAAATGAGGTCCTTTACTTCTTGAATTACCATCGCTTTTGCTTCCCATGACTTTAGTAGAGACATAAGGATTTCCTAATAAGTTCAACCTTAGAATAGGTCTTACCTAGACCCTTTAGAGCACTTATAGTATTATTGACATGACCATATATAGTAGAAATATTTTTATCATGCAACATTAAGAAAAAATTCAAATTGGTGAGTGAGCAAGTTAGTTTTAGTTTCTTTCACTAGGTTTTTACCTTCATGAGTGATTTCTAAAGTATGCCAAATATCATATGCAGTTTTACATATAGAAAACCTATTGAATTCTTTCATACTCAAAGCACAATACAAAATATGCATAGATTTTGCAATTTAAATAAATTAACATCTTTTCTTCATTGTCCCATTCATTTTCTTTCTTAAGTACTCATTCATTTCCAACGAGTTTGGTAGGCATAGCTGCCTTTTAAGGGACAATAATTTATAAATCTTCACATTCACTCGTTAAATAGCATCTCATCTTATTTTTCTAATATTAATAGTTTTTTTTCCATTAAAGCAGATTGCTCTATGAGGATGATGGCTTCTAGGCTAAATAAAGGAGAAAAAGTATTTATAGAGTGTTCTATATGATCTTTACTCACTAATTTTTTGGAATTAAAACTTATGTTAGACCTAGACTCTGATACCAATTTTTAGGCCTATATAGCACTTAAGAGGGGAGTGAATTAGGTGATAAAAAAATTCTTTCAAGATGTACAAAACAAATTTATCAATTGCAGAAGCTAGACAATGCTATTAAATTAAATAGACAAAGAAAAGTTTCTACATAAAATTAAAATAATATAGAAAATAAATAAACCATTGATTAATACTAATTAGGAGTAGTCCACTTGTCGTTACGTTTAGTTCTCAACATAACTTGTTAAGATGATTTTATTCAAGTGGTCAAGAATTACAAGATCATTTTTATGGCACAAGGATAACATTCTCTCGTTCTTTTTCTAAGGATAAAGAATAACCTTATAATCTCATCAAAAAAATTATTTACTCAAGCTCACTTTGGTGTATAAAAGAGGCTCCTAAAAAAGCCTCACAACATTTCACAAAAGCTATAAAAATGCTTCTAATGCACAAAAATGATTACAAAAAATACTTAGGTGAAAATTGGATGATTAACACAAGCAAATCACATCTATTTATACTTACAATCTAATTAATTTATCATTGTTCATTGGATCTCCAACATTATAGTCAATGAAAACATATTATCGTTGTAAAATATGGTCATTCTTGATCTTACAATTTTGATTTCATAACATTTGACTGACAAATGGATTTTGTTTAGTCAATTAGTCTAATGATAGCTAATGTTCAATTGACTAATATACCTCAACCAGTAGATCGCTCCTCATTTAGTTGGCTAACCCAAATTGGTTGGCAGTACAACCTACTAAATTGGTCGACAACACAACCTTTGAACTTATTAATCTAACAAACTAAATAACCTACAAGAAATTTTAAGCCATCCAAAACATATTTTATAACTAAAACACTTAAATTAAAATTCCCAACTATTTTCTAATTCATACTACTTGATTAACCCAAAAAATTCATGCATCTTTTTTCAATCAAATCACACATCAAGAGGATTTTCCACATACACACATTAAAACATATAATTCCTCTTGATTCATGCACCTACATATATTTTCTAAGTCATGAATGTAAGTATGCATGAGTGAGACTCTTGAATTACTAAAAACAAGTCGAGTTAACTTACAATAAAAATTATATAGAAAAAATATATAAAAAATAATTCTCTTATTTGATAGCTTAGACTTCTTAAACAAATGCACTCAAACTTCTTCTAACACTTATCTTTAAATATACTTAACCATGACTTTAGTAACATAGTTGTTTTGTCATCATGAAAATGAGGTGAAACCTCCCTTTGTTCAATAGTTTTGTTGGTTAATGGTTTAACATGATTAAAAAATGTTTATGATTGGCCAAGAGTAGACCTTGGATCATTAAATCCAATAATAATGTTCATTAGATATTATTTTAATGATTCTTCACCATCTACTAAGTTTTTATGATCAACTTATTTCTAGGGGGCTCTTAGTCACAATCTGAGGTTTATTTTTTTACTGAAGGATCCAAATGGATTTTCTCTTATAGGTAGAGTTTATGAATGTAATTATTTTATAATAATTTTTAAGTAACTACCATCTTTTCACATTTTAATGAGTGGTTACATAATAATCATAATCCTATAAATGGTGAAAAAATAAAAGTGAAAAATTTTCATTCATTCTTTATTAGCTATGCCCCTTAAGACTTTTGGATTTTACTTCTACAACATTGTTGGTCAAATTAAAAAAAAATAAGAAAGAAGAAAGAACACACAAGATTTACATGTTTTAACCTCCAAAGATGAGACCCACATCTACAAGAAGAGAGTGAATTCTTATCCCTTTCTTAAGATAACTTACACATAGTACATTAGGTCTTGTTTATAAGACCATAATCCTACCTGACATAAATATGGAACCTCTATTTTTCTTGATCATAAATAGTGCTTAAACATCAGTATAAATGGGCCACTTTAGATATCCATTATTCTTCAGTCATCACTTGGGACCAAAATGGCAATGCAGAAGGGCATAAATGACATCGTTGTATGTAGGGACATGGATGCCTTTCCATTTTCTTCAACCATAGACCTTACAAAAATTTTCATTTGGGTTGCTTTCCTTAGACATCAAGTGAAGTCATAATCTAGGTATGCAAAAAAATTCAAGGCACTCAATAATTATCTACCTTGATTTGAATTTCCTAAGCAAATAAACTCCCTACTACGGAGGCTTTGAAGGGCCTCATATTATGTGAATATTCACCAAGTGCTATAATTGAACTTTTTTTGTAGGCAACGCCATTGTTAATAGATATGCTGTTTATTTACCTTACTATCTTTTCTATAAAAATTAACAAATCCTTTATGTCATCTTGAATGAATTTTAACCTAACATCAACATACTTCAATCTCTCATGATAAATTGGGTTTTTTATTGTCTTTAATGAACTTTGATTATGATAATAAATGATAGGTCTCTAAACATCCAAACCCAAGATATCAATAAGACAATGAAACTATATAACTTCCTTAATAAAATTACTTAATGCCATGAATTCTAATTCAATGATAGACATGGTAATTGTAGGCTGGAGTGTTGTTTTTGAACTAGTAGCATGTCTATAAATGCTAAAGATATAACACGTCAGGAATCTCTTCTTCATAAGTTCACCACTATATTTAGAATCTATATAGCCTTGTTCAAAGATCCTAAATCGAGTTAACTCAACTATCTCCCAATGAGTTTTCCCCTAATTACTTGTAATCCTAGTTGCCATACTAATAACATAAACTATATTTGGCCTAGTTCATACCATGGGATACATTATGCTCCCAACTACACCCTCATAAGGAATTATCCTCTATTACTCTCTTTCTTTATCTGTACTCAATAAAGCATTAGCAACATATTTAAAATATACTTCTAAAGGAGTACTAAACTGCATATATTATTCCATTTTAAAAGACTAAAGGACCTTTTTAATGTATTCCTACTGAGATATATACAACATGTCTACTCTTTTATCTCTCTATTCTTAGTTATAAATAAATCATTTGCCTCAAACTCATTACTCAATCAATCCTTTAAACTACTAATTTCATCTATATATTTTTACTATAATTGGCATGTTATCTATATATAACAGCAAATAGATGAAGGAACCATCTGTTAGTTCTTTAAAGAAAACATAATTGTCAAACTGGTTACAAATAATTGGGTGAGAAATCATAAAAGCATAAAACCTCTTGTACCATTTTCTCAATGGATATCCTAGCAAATATAAGGAATTTTT
>JAOXYD010007346.1:0-15342 GCA_028565735.1 Pinacopodium congolense | reverse complement strand
ATTTTATTGGTGTATTTATTTATTTTGTAGGTAAATTAAATTTTAAAAATTAATATTGAAAAGAAAAAAAAGAAAAGAAAAAAATTAATGCAGTGGACCCAGCTGCATGAGCCCAGCAGTGCAGAGCCTTCTCCTGCGCATGACGCCCGAATCGCTCCAGCCCGCGTTTGCCTCTCCTCCGGCCCACCCCGCGTCATCAGGTCCAGCCCGCGCTCCATGCCACGTCCAGCGTAGCAAGCCCGCCAGCACAGCCCGCGCGCACCTCCATCAGCCCACCTCCTGCAGCACAGCCTCCTTAGCCCAGCAGCAGCAGTCCATTCCAAACCAAGAAAACCTAAGACAAAAATTAAACAGCAGCAGATAAAGGGGAGAGCAGCCGCGAATTCGAGGAGAGACAGAACAGAAAAATCAAAACAGAGGCGGAGAGAGGCGGATGAAGCTTCGGACTGAAGAGAAAAAAATTGAGAGTTTCTTCGGAAAAGAGGGATGTGACCAACATCTCTTTGATTCCTTTTGTTCTTTTATTTTACTTTTCTTTTATTTCTTTATTTTAGTCACGTTTTTATTTAGATTTAGTTTTTTTGTTATGCGTTTATATTTACACAGTCGAATGTTTGGTTATTTAATTTTCTAACTTGATGTTTTTCTTAGATATTTTATTTTGTGATTCAATTAATAGAATACATGTTTTGACCATGCCTTGTGTTCTATTGTTGAATTTATGCGAGTAGTTTGCTTGGTTAGGGTTAGGATTTTAATGGGTTTTGTGTTTATTGGAAGAATTTTGCCTAATTAAAATGCTTAATGTTTAATCTTGCTTAAAAAATCATTTTAGTGAGATTTTTAGATGATTAGAGGACCTATAATCATAGGCTTTTAATTATTGGAAGATTAATTAGGTGACACAATTGAATTTAGGTGTTAAACAAACCCTAGAGTCTTTTGTGAGGGTTCCTAGAATTAACGAACTTGATCTTAGGCGTCTTGAAATTAATGCCTTTTATTCTAGTCTGTCTGTTAGATCAAGATTAGATGAATTGAGTTAGAAGAGAAAAGATGATTCCATAATCCGTGGTTATATCTTGTATTAGTGGTGTAGACCTTAAGTCTATCCAACGTTGTGTTCTTATTTGCTTAACCCATTGAATCCGAAGCCCTAGCTAATTTATTATTTGTTAGAATCCTTTTTCCTTTAGCTTCAGCTTGTTTGTTTTAATTTTTTTTTTTGTTGTTCTTGTTTGTTCCTTAATCAATCGTCTTGGAGTTATCTAGATAATCTTACATTAATTAACCTAGTATTACGATCAGATTCTTATGGAGAATGATACTCGGGGTTTACTCTATTTTATACTACTTGTTGACAAGGTGTGCTTGCCTTTGGTTGGTCTTGAATTAAATTGATTAAAATTATAAGTTGTTTAGACCGCAACAACATTTTTAACTGGGCTTCAAAGTCGAATGGTTTATTTAAGGATGACTACAAGTTTTTTAAAATTGCATTTAGCTGCTACTTTTATGCTATTTAGAGGGCTAGGAATGAACTTAGGTACATTGGAATGATCTACGATTGTAAGCTTTTTGTCTTTAATTCCATTTCCTGGATCATGGAGGTCTTTGCATCTTGGTTAGCCACTCTCAATTACTTCATTGGTTTGCTTGGTACCTGGCATCTTTGAGCTTATATTACCTTGGCCTTGCCCTTTATGTCCTTTTGCAACCTCTGTTTTTCTCCTTTACGCCTCAGTTTTAGAGGCTAGTTTCTCTTAGCTCATCTTGACTTGTTCTTGTTTTCAGGTGGTCCTTGATGTTATTATTGTAATCTCTCTTTGTAAAATCCTTTTATTTCTTTAATTTATTGATTTCACTTTTTAAAAAATGTCATCTTTCTTTTATGTATTATACTTATATTTTAATTATTAACCATAAAGATAAAATTTTGGAATTAAAAATTATAATGATATTATAATTCAAAGATTCAAATTGTATTTTTTGCATTATTCCTTAAGTGTTCTTAATCTTAATTTTATCAAGATAGGACATTAATAAAACTGTTGCACTAGTATACATTATGTTTCTTTTTTATGAAGCAAACAACCGATATCATAGATTGTGTGGAAACACTTAAATAAATATGTAGATACTTATTAAAGAATAAGTTCATTAAATGACTCGATGATGAGAATTTCGAATATAACATTACTTATATGTATGTGGATTATCTCGTTATGAGGGTTGTATAATTGATTCTTAAACTTAAGATTACCAAAGTTATTTTATGTAGGAATTTCTATGTTTTGATGTTACTTATAATCTATTCTTTAAAGTGGTTTAATTCGATAGTAATTTGATAAAGTTATTTTATGTAGGAATTTCTATGTTTTGATATTACTTATGATCTATTCTTTAAAGTGGTTTAATTCGATAGTAATTTGATATAATATAAACTATATGGCGAAAGTTGAGTAAATCAATAAAAGATTTGTCACCTAAAAGTAATTAGGGACAATGTTCCACTATTTTTAATTATTAATGATTTGAGAATTCTTTAGCCAAAGTAAATTGAAATTTAAAAATTTTGTTTTCTTCAAATATCAATTATAAATTATGTACCAATTAGTAAGAACAAATATGAATGGATTATTTAGATTAGATACTAATTTCATACTTTAATTTCAATTAGAATATTGGATGACAAAAGGATTAAATTATACATTATAACCATACATAGACAAGTTAAGTCAAATCACTTTGACATTCCTAATATTTGGGTAGTCTTGACATGTTTCTAGACGTTATTCATGATTTATAATTATAAATTATTTAATTAAAGAACTAATGATAAATTAAAAGGATTTTTAATTTATTTTATTCTAATTGTGACTTAAAATTATAATTAATAGCCATTGCTAATATATTAGGAGTCTAATGGGTCACAAATAAAAAGTTTATTATAGGAGAGAAATTTTTTTAACTAAGATGGACTTAATTGAGACGTTTTAGAAACTTCAGGGATCAATATGTAATATTTGATCGTATTGTGATTGAATTGCAATTACAATTAAAGTTATACTTTTATTGTAATTTAATAAACTCTAATATTATGAAAAATATGTTTTTTCATATATAAGAAATAATAAATAAGAATAGTTAGCAATAATTCTTTTTTTCCCCTAAAATTTTTTGAGTTTCTCCTTTAAAGTTAGATATGTAAATACCGTTAGAGGTTGAACGATTGAACAACTTATAGATTGATGAATTCATAAAGAAGAAGAAGATAATCAATTTAGTGTAATCTTGTTATTTTTCTTATTTTATGTTTCAATTTTAAATTTTTTAAAGTTAATTCATAGAAAAATTAACTCTTTCATTGCTAACGATGTGATTATTATGTATGTTTCCTAATAATATTCAATCTAAATCATCACAGAATCACTGGAGAGAAAATAATATGTTTTAAAAATATTGCCCACATAATTAAATGAGGTTAAAACCTATTTGTTATCAATTATGTTTTGTTTCTAATTGTTTAAACACATAAACCAATGATATAAAGTTGAAGGAAACTTTGAAATATTGAGAAGAAAAGAAACTTGTATTTCTGGATGATCTTTCTCGTAAAGAAAAGTTACAATATATACAGAATAAAGAAATTTCTACTAGTCAATACTAATTAATCCTAATAAATGTCTAGATCTGATTATTTCTAAATAAGGAATCAAAGATTATACAATTGTAGAATCCAACAATAAAGGAAAAAACGACAATTAATAAAAAAAAATTTCATCACTCCCCCTTAAGTTGGTGCATAGATATTATTTATGCCTAACTTGCTAAGGCATTTGGTAAATACTTGTTTTGAGACAGCTTTAGTAAGGATATCTGCCAGTTGGTTTTCAAAATTAATTTTGGCCAACTCTATAATCTTCTCATCTAACTTTTCCTTAATAAAGAATTTGTCAATCTCAATGTGTTTTGTTCAATCATGTTGGATTGGATTGTGAACTATATCACATGCAGCTTTATTATCATTATACAATTGAATTGATTGTCTAGGTGAATAGCCTAAATCTTGTAAAAGTAATTTTAACCACATTGCTTCATATAGTCCAAGTGCCATACCTTTAAATTCAACTTCTGCACTTGAACGGGTAACAACATTTTGTTTCATACTCCTTTATGTGACAATGTTACCACCTAAAAATGCGAAGTACCCAGAAGTTGATCGTCTATCATCAATTGCTTCAACCCAATCCACATCCTTATAATCCTCAATATTTTTCCAATCAATTTTTTTAACAAATAAAATTCCTTTCCATGGAGCAGATTTCAAGTACCGCAAAATTCGCATAACAGTCTTCATATGTTATTCCCTAGGATTATGCATAAATTAACTAATAATACTCAATGCATATGTAAGGTTATGTCTCATATGAGCCAAATATAGTAGCCTCTCTACAAGTCTTTGGTATCTTCCTTTATCAATAGGTACTTGATTTTCTTCAAGATATAACTTCAAACCTTCTTCGATTGGTGTATCAACTGGTTGACATATTGACATACCAGTTTCTATAAATCTTGGGGTAAAAAAAATCCTTTATATGATCTTGAGACTTCAATTCTAAGAAAGCATTTCAAGCAACCAAGGTCTTTCATTTTAAATTCTTTAGATAAATAATTCTACAATGCCTTCCTTTCTTTTGGATCATTTCTTATCACTATCATATCATCCACATATATAATAAGAGCAGTAATTTTACCTTCCTTCCTTTTTAAAAATAAAGCATGATCTTAATTACTCTGATGATATATAAAACTTAACATGGACTTTTTGAACCTTCTAAACCATGACCTTGGAGACTGTTTCAATCCATATAACAATTTCTTTAGTCTACAAACCTTTTCATCATATTTTGCTAATGCCTTATGTCTTGGTGGAAGTTCCATATAAATCTCTTCTAATAATTCTCCATGTAAAAAGACATTAGTTACATTGAATTATTGTAATGGCCAGTCGAGATTTGCAGTTAAAGATAACAACACTCTGACAGTATTAATTTTAGCCACTAGCTTAAAAGTCTCTGTATAATCAATCCCAATTCCGATTTATACCTTACAATTGTTCCATCTGCCTTATACTTTATGGTATAGACCTATCGACATCCCACGAGTTTTTTTCCTGGTGGACAGTTCATAAGCTCCCATGTTTCATTCTTTTATAAGGAATTTATTTCTTCATTCATTGCTGTCCTCCATTTTGGATCAATTAAAGCTTCACACTGTTAGGAATAGCTATAGTAAATAATTGATTAACAAATGACTTATTTGATTTTGACAGGTTATGATGTAATATATAATAACTCATAGGGTATTTAACTTTTCTTGAAATCTCAAGTTTATATGTTGGTGTAGGAATATCTTTAGTGAGACATTCCGATAATTGTTTTTTGGGTAGCTCAGGTTTTAAGGTAGAATCATCGTCAATAGACGACTGGTGTGGTATATCATTTTAGGATTTAATTTCCTCTATCGTTGATGGACTTACAATTCTTGACTCTATCATTCCTTCATTCTCCAGATAGTCAGTAGCACCATTATCAAGAACTTGAAACTCCCCCTGAAATTGATAATCTAAAGTCTGAATTTATGCCTGAGACTCCCCTTGAAGTTCAGACATAGGAGTAAAATGCATTAAATCTTCATGAAATTCCATGTCTATGGTGATGTATATATGTTAGGTTGATGGATGATAACATTTGTACCCCTTTTGATTCGTAGTATATCCAAGAAATACACACCGTAGAGCTTGTGGGGCCAATTTATCACGTTGATATTTATGGATATATATAAATACTACACATCCAAAAATACGAGGAGGTAGGTTTGATGTTGATGGGGCAGTAATAGCAGTATGGAGAGCTTGAAGTGGTGTTTGAAATTCAAGAGACCGTGAAGGTATTCAATTTATTAAATATGCTAAAGAAAAAAGTGCTTCTCCCCAATAAATTAATGGCATATGGGCTTAAATCAATAAAGCACGAACAACTTCCAATAATTATCGATTATTTCCTTCAGCTACTCCATTTTTTAAAGGTGTATCAACACATGTATTTTGATTAAGAATTCCATATGCTTATAAATAATGTTTCAATTTAGAGTTTTAATATTCTTCACTATTATCACTATGAAGAAATTGAATTTCAAGTCATTCTAGTACAATCATCAATGAAGGTAACAAACCAATGAGATCCACCCATTGTTGGAATTTTAGATGGACCCCAAATATCAGAATGAATGATCATAAAAGGTAAAGGAATTTTATTTAAACTTATAGAATATGAGATTCGATGACTTTTTGCAAGTTCACAAACATCACAATGAAAAGTAGAAGTATTAAGCTTTTCAAACAAACTAGGAAACAATATTTTGAGATACCCGAAGGATGCATGTCCCAATCGTCGATGTTGCAACCATATTTTAGTTGTATTCCTCCCTTTTTGAAAATCTTCCATAGCAAAAACTTGAGTCAACTTATTAGTTCCTTCAGATTGTAATTCCAAATAATATAAGTTCATGCATTTAATACCACAACCAATCATCTGCCTTGTTTGGATGTCCTTAAACAAACAAAAGTTAGGCCAAAAAACAATAATACATGATAAGACTATTGTTATTTAAGAGACAAACAAAAGTTTATAATTCAAGGATAGAACAACCAAACAGAGTCTAAATTTAAATTGTTAGTAGTGGTTATAGATCCCTCCCCTACAATTGGGGCCTTATTAAACAATTTTTTGAGAGGATGGTATAAGCTTTTTAACTTGGCTAGAACCAAATGTCATATGACTTGAAGCACCATAATCAATTATCCATGTACTATTCCAAACAGGTGTAGAGACATTAAAAACCTTACCATCATCTCTTGTACTTGTTACATGTCATGATGTTGTCTCAGCATCATCATCCTTTATTTTATATTCAACTAAACTTGCAGCTTGGGTGATCTTGGGTTTCCTTCTCCTAGATGTTCAATTAGAATCCCACCATTATGGATACCCGAAAAGTTCAAAACAACGATCCTTAGTATGACTTGCATTTTCACAATGAGTATAGTGATAGGTAGATTTTTCAATACCATTAACTGTCTTTGATTTTTATCGTGTCACCATAGTTGAGGTTTCAGAATGTACAAACTCTCCTTTTAATGTCTCACATCGTACTGCCTCTTGCCTGATAGTGGCATAACATTCTTCAAGAATTGGAATGGATTCCTTCCGAAGAATTTCTCCACGAACCTATTCAAAACAATCGTATAATCTTGTAAGAAATATATGCACTCTTAGTCTTTTAATAAATCTTCGATTTACTATTACATTATTAGGATCATTCATAACAACTTTATCACGATGATCTAATTCTTGAAAGATTCTAGTTAACTCTCCATAATATTTCGAGAGAGTTCTGCTATTTTGTCTGATAGTGAACACTCTATGGTTTAAGGCAAATAATTGCAATTTGTTACTTCCTTCATAAAAGACTTTCGACAAGGAAGTCCAAATTTCACGAGCTATGGGTAGGTGTAAATAACGCTTCATGATCTCCGGTTTTATAAACATCAACAACCCCCTTTTCACCTTTTGATTTTCAACATACCACTGCTCGTAATTGTCTTTTGATTCCTGCATTGAATGCACCTTCTGACTTGATGATGATAGGTACTGATTTTGATTAAGATAATTCAACATTGTTTCCACTCTTTTTTTTTTTCTTGTTTCGAAACGAGGCTTTGATACCAAGTTGAAAGAAACTTTGAAATATTGAGAAGAAAAGAAACTTGTATTTTTGGCTAATCTTTCTAATAGAGAAAAGGTACAATATATACAGAATAAAGAAATCTCTATTAATCAATACTAATTAATCATAATAAATGATTAGATCTGATTGTCTTTAAATAAAGAATTAAAGACTATATAATTGTAGAATCTGACAATAAACGAAAAAACGACAATCAAGGAAAAATATTTCATCATATAAGACTTATTTGCTTTACTTCTACTTATCAAGACAATTTATAAATTTTTAAAAATGTAAACAAAAAAACTATAACTAAGAAAATTTGGTTTCTTTATATTTAATAAATATGTTTTATAAACATATTTTTTTATATCCAATAATAGATATAATTTATTAACTAATATATATTTTTATGAAATATAAAAATATTTTAGTCTAAGAATTTGAATTTATTTCGTATTTGATTATTATTACTAAATTAGTTTTTTTAATGACAAATCTTAATTAAACAAGTTTTTATTTTAAATTCTTAACTATAAATCACAATCAAATAAAATTTTGCTTTTCTTTTAAGAAAATAAAAAATCAAAATAAAAAATAAAAAATTACAACAAAAAATAGAAATAATATCAAATAACTCTTTAACAAGCGAATGCGAAACTCGCACTATTCGACCCTGGTATCCCCCTTAGTTATTACAAGAAAAGGGAAATATTATACCAAAGAGATTATGTCATGTTGGGTCTAATTGGCTATGAACCAAAAAGAATGATTTGGCATCAGATTCACTAGGGATTCAATCCCTCATTCCCTTACACACCAAATGGGATATGGTTGGCAACAAGTTGGTAAGAATCCAACTCGGAATTCCACTTTTTATCCAAACTATGAAAAATACTAATAACAACAGGACCGTTTGATTATTTGAACATGTGATGTGGGCATCTTACAAAAAGATTTGAAACATCCTATGTTATGAGAAACATCGTGAGCATCCCAAGGTTTGATGCTCATGAGCATATATTTGTCGACGTTCTTATTCGCAATCATGCAAAAGTAAGCTCAGTTCAACATAAGGAATTAAATAAAAAAATATCTGATAAGTTATTGACTGACAAAATAATCTTATATTATGTTATTGATGATACAGGTATGCGATACAGTAAATCTAAGAGATAAAGGAAAATCAGAAACAGTTGAGTTACAATAGAAAAGGGAAAATCAGAAATAGATCCATAAGAGATTTGAAGTAGCAAAGGTAGCAGAAATATCCTTATCAATATCTAGTATGATCAAAGGAGTAATTAAGAAAAAATGATTATTCTTTGGCATAGGTTTCAGGTCATAATTGGTTTCAGGTAGTTAGTGTATGTACCTTCAAATTGAGACTAAGGATTTGCCCGAAGTCATATTTTAATTTAACAGTAAATGAGACAAATTAAAATAACCATCAAGATTAAATAATTGCTCATTTTTCTTAGATTGAAAGAAGAAATATTTTCGAATTTTCATTAAATGTAACAAAACTTAAATTCTTTATTTTTAGATATTTTAAATATGATAAAAATCAAATAAAATTACACAAGCTAATGATTATAATATCTATATAAACAAGATAATTATTTTATTAAAATTGTGAAATAATTCTCTATGAAATCTTAAGTCTATTTTGCTTTATCAAGATCTAATTTCAGTATTATATCACTCTCAAAGACAATCCATTTTTATGGATTTTCACTCTCAATTTAGAGTAAATTACATTTCACTCCCAACAGTTTGACCAAATTTTATTTCACTCTCTATACTTTAGAAATATCATTACATTCCTTTGAATTTTTAAAGAATTTTTAACATACCTGTTTGTCGTTAAAATTTTCCCAATCACTAACAGATATTATAGTATGTGATATAGCAACGTCAAACAAAAGTTGACATGGTAGGTGACAAAATAGAAAATTAGGTGCGTGATTGCAGTAAGGTACAATGAAATTTGCTAAAAAATTCAAGGAGTTTATGATGATATTTCTAAAGTTACAGGAGATAAAATGAAATTTGGCTAAATCATGAAAATGAATTGTAACTTAAACTATTTTCCTTTCTTAGATTTATAATTTATATTTATAATTTTTATTTAAAATAATTTAGGGATAAAATTTTAGAGCTTTAAATAATTAAAAAATCATTTCATTAAGATATATTTTAATAATTCTACTTCACTATAGATATTAATTTATAAATAATTAATTATTAATCTTTTTTAGTTATTTTTAACTTTTGTAGGCCCATTTTAATATGAACTTAAACACACACAAAAAAGTATAGAGAGAATAAAATTTTTATTAAAAATACTGACTTTATTTTTAGAAAGAAAATGGTCAAAAAGAAAATTAATATATTTTCAGTTATCTATCTTATCTTTAACTTTCAATTTTATCATACATCATTGGAGAAAATACAATAAACGACATTGATTTGAGAGTGTAACTATACGTGCTTTTTATTTCGTAGTTAAATTGCAAATGCTCACATGATTAAAGATAAAAACATCAATTGAAGACGCAAATAGAACGGTTTTGTAGTTTCATTTTATGGTAACCACGAAATTGAAGTCTAAATTATGCCAATTGCAAAGGATCATATATGACCGCTATAAGCAATATCAATAAAAATTTTGAAAGGTATCAGATTTTTTGATTTAGATTAAGAGGATGTTTGGTATAGCTTTAGTTTTAGGTTTTAAGTTTTTGTTTTGTTAAACACAGAAATCGAAAAAGATAATACACTAATATAACACAAAAATTGAGGATAAAACACAAAAATCAATACAAATATATCAAAACTACAATTAAAAATCATAACTTACATTAATACCAAACGACTCCTCAACTTGGGCCTTCGTTGTCACCCTTAGTTGCTACAAGAAAAGGGAAAAATTACGCCAAAGATATTATGTCATGTTGGTTCAGATTTGCTTTGAACCAAAAAGTGTGATACCAGTTGAATGGTGAAAAAAAAGTTCGGGTTCAAAATCACTAAGGATTGATGCCACATTACCAAATATCTATAGATTACACGCCAAATTGGATAGGGTTGGCAAGAAGTTGGTCAGAATTAGGAATCCAACTTGGAATTCCACTTCTTATCCAAAAACTTTGGACTAGAATATGGAAAATAAATAAATAAATAAGAGCCTTCATATGTCATTTATTGCCTGTTCTAGTCCTTTTACTTTACGTCGCTATCCTAAAAAAAGATTTGAAGCATCCCACGTTATGAGAAAGAGCTAGAGCATCCCAAGTTTTTATGCTTCAGGTATATATATTTGTCGATGTTCTTATTCTTAATCATGCAAGAGTAAGTTCACTTCAACACAAGGAATTAAGTCAAAAAATGAGCTAACTACGTGCCTTTCCTGTAAAAATTATTAGTGTGACAAGAAAAGATATATAATATTCTTTAAGATATGTAAAGGTATTTTTTCCTATAATTAATACCTATCTTAGAGCACCACCAAAAATTTTCTCTATCTTTGCCTTTCAAAAATCCAGCAAGGGTTTCAAGTCAATAATTGAATTTAATATCGTCATTTATTGGAAGTACCATCGAAATTGAGATGAAGGGGGATTTAAACATATCATATTTAATTTAATAGTAAATGAGTCAATTTTCAGAAGTTATATAAATTAAAATAGTCCCTTTTTCTCACAATATAACGAGCTAGATTGTTCAATTATTCATTATTCTTAAATCGAAAGAAGAGAGATTACTAATTCTCACTCATGATAATCAAGCTTAAGTTCTCAAGTTTAGATCCTTGAATAATAATAATAAAATAAAATAGAATCTCTAATGATTTGATAGATTAATACTATTTTCCTTACATTACGTACAGTCTTTTCTTTTATAAAATTTTAAGATTCGGCGTAATTACCAAACCAAACACTGTTGTGCATAATATGAATTATTGTCACCTTATTATAACCCACTCACTTTTTAAGGAAAAAAATTCCTATAATTTTATGATACAATTTTATTAGCTTAATATCTGCTTGTCTAGCTTATTGTTTCTTAATTTTCACATTTATTGTATTTCTTCTGATTATTATGAATATTCCAATTCATTTTCAATGATCTTCAAGCTCAAAATTTTAATTAGACTCAACATAAATATTTTATCTCATATATTTCCTAAATCCAACATTTCTGTCCTACCCCACAACATTTATCTCATATATATTACTAGATAGACATGCATCTAAGGCGAATCACCAAAAGACATGATAATTTCTCAAAAAATTATTCCTGATGAGCCTGAAAGTGAGCTTCCCTTGCCTATTTAAAGGGTCTTCACCTGAAAGAACATCATCAGCCTGAACTAACTAGCCCTACTTTTATCGTCTCTCATTGCAGAGTTCTTGAAATGGCACCTCAGGTGAACCCCTTGGATCGTATTGGCCCAGAAGATTTTGAAGCCATAGAGGAATTCAGAAGGGCTCAGAATTCACAACCAAAGAATGTTCCTCGCCGTGGAAACCAAGGTGCTTTAGCTGCAGCAGGCAATATTGATGCCGTCAAAGCAGCTGAGAAGTACCGTGGGAGAGTTTTCTTGTCATTCCCTGACAAAAAAGGCTAAAGGAGATTGATTCACAGAGCTTAATTAACCCCCGGTGTTATGTAATTAAGGGCTAATTAATTTCTCTTTTATGTGTGTTAATGTTGATACAGCTTGTACTTGCTGCAATCTATAGCTATTTTAATGCGTCTGCTAGTCTGCGTCCTTAAATTAGTTTCATGGGTTGTCCCTTGATAACAATTTGTCAAAAAATAATTATCAATTAATCAACCATTCCTAAAAAATTCTGGTTTTCTTTGAAAAACAAAAAAGTTGATTGGGATTATATTTAAATGAATTATGAGCAAAATAAATTAGTTTAACTGGACAAAATAAATTTTTGACTTAAAATTTTAATTGAGTAAATAAAATTTAAAAATAAAACATAGAATAATTACAATAAGAAATTAACATATTTATATCCCCTTGGATCTTAAGTCTTTTCTTATTCTTTTTAAGAATTTTTAGACACATCTATATTTAATTTCATATAAATTGCATTAAGACTGTTATTGAGTAAATGGTATAGGTTAGCTGCAAATTGATAACAATCCAACTTGGAATTCCACTTCCTTATCCAAAAACTTGAGACTAGAATCTGAAAAATAAATAAATAAATAAACGAGGACCTTCGTGTCGTATATTTATCAGTTCTTGTTTTGTTTCTTTGTGTGCTAATAACAGCTGAATCGGTTGATTCTTTGAACATGTTATATGGGTATCGTACATAAAGACTCGAAACATCCCATGTTATGAGAAAAGACCTAAAGCATCCCAAGGTTTGATGCTTCAAGGGTATATATTTGTCGATGTTCTTATTCTTAGTCATGCAAAGGTAAGTTCAACATAAGGAAGTAAATCAAAAAATATCTAGCAATGATCAAAAAGTAAATAAAAAAACATGATTATTCTCTGGCATTTGCAAATTCAGAAATCTTTTTTTTTTCATTTTATAGATATGGACTAAGGTTGTTTCAACTTTTAAGTCATAATTAATTTAGAGATCGTTTGATATCACTTCTAATTTTTGTTATTATTTTTATTTTTATTTTTTATTTCTATTTTTTTAGAAAAATAAAACATGTTTAAACAATATTTGTAATAAAAATTTGAAAACAAAAATATATTTAATTAATATTTGTAATAAAAAATTAATTTACTAGTAACAACTAAATATGAAACAAATAAATTATGTCATGCTGATTTAGATTCGCCTTAAACCTAAAAAGAATGATACCAGTTGAATGGTGAAGACTATGCTCTCAAGAGAAAAAAAGAAAAGAAAAGAAAAAGTAACAAAACTTATGCTAGACATTTCAATATTTTAAGCTTTCAATTTCCTCTTCCTTTTTGGACTCCTTTCCGGTGCACAAGATTACATAAGATTCTCAAATAATGTAGTCAGTAATAGACCATGCTATTAATATTAATTATATAAAATATTATTAATTATTTGATAAAATAGTAAATAGTAATTATAGTAAATATTATTATATTTTTATATAGAAATATATTTTTAATATAAAATTTATAATATAAAAGATGTAAAATTATTTCTTTATTTAATAAACAAATTGCTATAAATTAAATTTCAGAATAAAATAAATCTAATTTAATATTAAAAAATATTGCGAATAAAACTGAAAATTTTAATATATAAAGTGAAAGTTTTAAAAGAATTATTTTGTAATATTTTTATATGAAAAGAGTAAAGATTCAACTTTTTTATTATTATAAATTTTAAAGAATCTCTCGTATGTGTTATAATTATATTAACAATGTTTTGATGATGATTCATAGCATAAATTCTATTTCTCCAATCTATTTTTTTTTATCTAATGAGATTTATTGACACTATCTCATATTGGAGGGAAGAGTGAATGATATAAATTAAGCAGTCATGTAGCATAAAAATATGCTTACCTCACTTAGTTCAATGGATGATTAAGAAGATTAATGATCTAATATGTTGATTTCTATTACATTTGAAAAGTCAACTTTATAACAATTTAAATTTTTTTAAAAAATTTTAATTGTTTGATCGACTAATAATAGATATTGTTGACTAGTCATTAATCGATCGATACTTTTAACCAATTGATTAATAATCAATTTTTAATTTTTTTACAATTTGATCTTTCAAAAATTTAATCCCAATATATATTGATTATTTAAAATATCAATTGATATGAACCGATACAATTGAATAAGTTCGGTATTTATTTGTATTTAGATTCAATATGGTACCTAACCCAAATCATGCTATGTGCCATACCAACTGATATTTGCAAAACTATGCTCTAAAAAAAAAAGGGAACAAAACTTATGCTAGACATTTCAATATTTTAAGCTTTTGATTTCCTCTTCCTTTTTGGACTCCTTTCCAGTGCACAAGATTGCATTAGATTCTCAAATGCAACGATTAATAAATTGAACGTGTGATTACTTCTTATCCTCATTCTCTCTCAATGTTTTAAATACCGTACCGGTACTGGTATTAGATTTATCTTTAAAATGGTACTGTATCGGCATCGGTTAATATAAGTACCATTTCGGATAACTTTTTAAAATTATAAATTAGTTCTTGAATTTTATAAAATTTGTAAAATAGTCTATAAATATATTATATTGGATATTTTTGAACTTAACTTTAAATCTAATTAGAAAGGCGGTAATCACAACTCTATCTTAATAATAGAATTGTTCCCGTATCCAAATTTTAGTCTCATAGAGAACAGTTTCCTTAGTCTTTTCGTCATTCTTAGAACAATGATTATTTTGGTCCTTCCAAAGTTGATACGCACAAGAGCCAAAAGCTATTAAGAAAGTGAGTGCCATTCCTTCCACCTTACTCCCAACTCCTTTAAGCTGTTCCACAATATCCTTAAAATTAAGCGGGGGTCAATCAAGAGCCAAGAAGGAATTTAGTTCCATCCAAA
>JAOXYD010007335.1:0-15343 GCA_028565735.1 Pinacopodium congolense | reverse complement strand
ACAATAAGTTACAAAATTTAATTTTTCACCAAAACTAAATGAAAGATGTTCAACTGAAACTAATTTTGCTAATTCTTTACGATTTTTATTATCACTATATTGAAATAAAGAAGTAGGATTAGGAGATGCATACCCAATTATTTGTGATTGAATGTTTGAGATACCTACTGCTTCCATGGGATGTTTGGTGTTTAAATGGTTGCGGAGAATTCCATATCCTCCTCCACTCTTCCATTTGAATCCATGTTCACAATAGTTGTAGAATGCGTTGAATATTTTTTCTTCTCTGATTGCAACCTTTTTATAATGCTTCTCGAATATATTCTATTTAATGAAATGTTTTCGTTCTTTTGACGTAGGATTGGATTATTGACTTTCTTGTACATCTATGTTCTTCATCGACAACAACCTCCACATCAATAGGTTCATCAATTTGTTTTTCCTTACCCGTTATTTTTTAAAAAGACATTTTTTTAATAATAGAGTTGACAATAATAAAAAAATAATAGATGTAGTAATAATAATGATAATAATAATAATAGAAAATAATAAAATAATTACAAATAGAATATGTTGCTTGAGTGAGTGAGTGAGAGAGAGAGAGAGAGAGAGAGAGAAAATTGTAATTGGTGTAAAAGAAATTATGTTTATGAGAAGTATATTTATAATTAAAAAAATAAAAATAAAAAAGCAGCTGAGAACGATCTCAACTACTGAGACCGTTGTTAACAATGGCTTTTTCAGACCGTTGACAAATGGTCTCTGAAGACCGTGAGAACGGTCTCTTTAAAGATCGTGAACGGTCTCTCTTGAAGAGATTTTTTATATATTTTTTTAAATTTTTTTGTACAATTATAATTATAAATATATTTTTTATAAATAAATCTTTTTAAAATAATAAATCTTTTTATTAAATAAAATTTTACACAAAATTACATATATTTTTAAAATAATTTTTTAATATAATATTAAAATTTGTTTAATTTTTTAAAATATATTTTTATTTAATTTAGTTAATTAATTAATCAACAGTTTATAATTATAAATAAATTGTCGGTTTAACCGCCGGTTCACGATTTTTAAATTAGTCTAACCATAACTGAAACTATTAATAACGGTTCCGGTTACGGTTTAAAACTGTTAATCACGGTTAAGGTTTCTAAACCGTAACCGTTGGTTAGTCGGTTAGAAATATAACCGTGATTAGGGCTAGCAGTTCAGGTCGACCAAGGTCAATATCTTTTGGCAGTAGATAAATTCCAATCATTTTTTTTAGATTAAATTCCAATCATTTCAAGTTTACAAAGGAAAGAACAATTGATTTTATTTACTATAGTAAAAGGACCAAGTTGTTAATTTATTTATGAAACTCCTCATAATAGTTCAATTTGAGAAGTTTCGAAAATTACCTCAGTTTGTAATAGGGAAGAATTCATTTAAGGGATGATGCTTTAAATTAAGTATTATTAAACTTATGTTGTAAACATGAGTTAAAGAGAGAGTATTAGCAATATTTTAAATACGATATAAATACTTGTCAATATCGATATCGTTTTAGATAATTTTTAAAAATTATAAATTAATTTTTAAATATTATAATATTTGAAAAATAATATCTTCATATATTATGTTATATATTTTTATTTTACTTTAATCATGTCTTAAAAAATTAATAATAATATAAAATTGACATAAAAACAACTATATCTTTATTCATATTAATTATAAACATTAAATAATAAGAACATCAAATATTCACATATTAAATTCATTCAACTCACATATTTTTTTATTAGAATGATTGAATATGAAAATAATAACTAAAATTAATATAAAAATCATTTAATTACAGATGTAAATTTAAAAATAATACATATCTTTAATCTTTTAACTTGATAAAATCAATATTATAAATTTTTTCTACATAATTTTGAAATTGGCTAAATTTAAATTTTGTATATATTAAATTAATAATAAATTTTAAAATAATATATATTTATTTATATAATCAAAATTAATTTGAAAGTATGAAAAATGTTTAGTTATTGTACTAAAATTTAATTATTTCAAAATTCATACATATTATATATCGTTGATCTAACTTTATTAATAAATAACTCATTAAAATAAGTAAAACAATTTGTTGAATTTAATGATGATTTACAAATATATATATTATTTTTTAATATTTTTTATATTGGCGACATGATTATAATGTTATATTATTTATACTTAATTTTTATGAATAAATTAATATTTATTATAAAATATTTTATAATATATAATATATAAAATTATTTTAAACTTAATTATGATCAATTGATTCCATTTTATTTATAAATTTATCATAAAATTAATCTCTTTTAATATTCCTATAAAATACAAATTTTATTATTTAACATTATAAACTTAATATTTATATCTACAAAATATTATACTTATATAAACTCTTTACAATAATTAATAAGGAACTTTAATGAAATAAAATAAATAATGAAGCAATAATATATGGTAGATTAAATCTAATTCAAAAAATTTAAGAAAATGAATCATTATGAAATGTAACATACTTGTCATAATCATCACACCATTCTAGAAAGTGCCTTAGCCCTTGAGACCTGTTAAGTTTTTTTTTTCTTCTGTGTGTCTATGCTTTGTTTTTAAATTTTTGGTCCATCAACTACAGAAAAATTAGAAGAACTTCATAGAAGTTGGGAAACATTGACCAGAGGGAATTAGAGGGGAAGTAATACCAGATACAGAGACTAGCGAAGCAAAAGTAAAGGGAAAATAGATACATGCGACTAAGAGGCAGAGTGAAGTAGAGAAAGTGGATAGAGGCATCTTTATATAGAAGTAGGTAGGGCGAAGACCGGCAACCAGAGGGGAACTTGACAGTTGATCGATGTTGGATAAGCAGCACAAAGTATTAAACAGATAGAGATAGACTAACAAAGATAGAAGCAACAGACTATGAGAACTTTTATTTTTAACAATTTAGTCCCAATAAGTACCAGAATAGTCAATATTGAATAGTACCTAAGGAAATTGCTGATACCAACCAGTATTCATACCTGAAACGAGACTTACTATTATTGTTTTGTTTTCTAACTGGTACGGTATATTCTGGTAGATACCGATCGGCACAAAATGGTATTGTAAACATTAAGTGCTAGAGATATTAAATTTACTTTAACATGTTAAGTATTCTTGTAAAATAAAAATTAGTAATAATAATATAAAATATAGTTATGTGTTTTAATTTTGTTAAATCAAAGAGGTTCCAATTATTTGATGATGAGAAAACATATTTATTACTAATTTTTAAGTTTTCAATGCTTTAGAAAGATAAGTTGATGCAAAAGTGTAAGTACATGTATTGGAACTGAAGGTAAAAGGGCTTAAATAAAGAAAATAGACTTGGAAACAAGCATTGAAGAATTAAAGTTAATATTAAGAAAGAATATCAAGTTTGGATAGGTTTAGTAAAGTGTCTTAATATCTAAATCTTCTTGATCTTAATCAATACTTGGAAAGGATTCTTACATTTATATCTCACGTTTGCATGTTATATTTGTAAGTCTGTATATAGGTTTTGAATATGTTTGTATTAAATTTTTGGTTTATAATGATTTGTGAAAGTTGTTAAATTTTTGAAAAATCAATGGAATAGTAAATTAGCATGAAAATTTTTTATAAGATAGATAATTTTACGTGTTTATGACGTTTAAATCAATTTTGGCATTAGAACAAGTTTAAAATGTCGTTTGTGACTTATGTGCATTGGCTTTGAAGTACAAAGATCATCTTTAGAATGGTTTATAATGTTATTAGTTTTATTTAATTTCAAAATTTAACATAATGCATTAATTGGTTTATGAACCAAAGCATTTTATGTTTTTGATCTTTATTAATATGGCTTGGTATTATATTATATTCATAGAATGATTTAAAGCTTGTTTGCATTGAATTGGTATTAAAACAAATCGATTTAAATGTTTTTTACTCGATTTATGTCCACTATAGAATTTAGAAGAGCTTTTGCAGAAGGATCGGTTAATTGATCCTTATAGACTAGTTGACTGATGGTTTGTTCGACTTATACAGATTGATCGACTGAACCCCTGACAGCAACACCTCCAATGGCTAGTTTCTGTCTCAGGAATTAACAAGTTTTTATAATCCTAACCACTAGTTTTTTGCACCTAACGATTGCAATCTCCTACACTTATATATGTGTGTCTTAAACCTTTTGTTAACTTCCTAATGCCATTATGGAAGAATCATAAGCCTTCAAATCCATTTTACTCTAAGGTTGTCCAAGTTTGAGTTCTTATTGTTCATCTTTATTCTTCTTGATTATTCTTGATTCAAATTAATTTTTGGAGCTATAAATTTATTGCTTTTAGTTTGTTTAACACATTCAGGAGTTGTTTTGATTGTTTGTTTGCATTTTTAGGAATGGAATACATTATAAGTTCATATATTCATATACACTAAATCTGTTTAGTTTTGTATGTTTCATTTTTCCTACTCATCTTTCATGATATATATTCATTTTTGATGTTTTGAAATTGCTCCAATATATCATTCCTTTGTTTATTTTAGGTGCTTAGAAGGTGAGAAATGTTTGTTTATAGGGCTAAAACTTTAATAGCTTATATTTTGACAGTTTTGTATGTTCGTGGCTTAGTCTTGATTTAAACCTTTTGCCTTATGCCTTAAATTCATTTTTATTGTGTCATTCTCTTATTAAATTACTGATTAGGGTCCCAATAGGTTTACTGCATTGATTGTGTGGCATTTAATAGGTTATAATCATTTGGTTTTAGGCTAAAATTGAAATATTGTATAATATAATAGCTTATGTTCATTTTGTCTAAATTTTATTATTTGATGCCTTAATACATTTTTGTTGCCCTGGTTTGATTGTGTATGATTTATTAAGAAGATAAGAGGCTTTCCATATTATTTATTTGTCTTACAAGTTGCAGAAACATTTTTATAGGATGGCTTTCCAAGAAACACCATTAAGGTGTGTTTTGGTTATTATTTTATGGGGATTTGATTGAGTTATTTGTTGATTATGTTTAAAGCTTCTATTTGCCATAAAAAAGAGTGTTTCTAGGTTGTTTTTGACCTCTATTCAACATTATTGGGTTGTTGTGTTTATTGAATATGAATTGGATTGATTTATGCCATGTATGAGTTTTAAGGAATGCATTGATTTCTAGATTGTGTAAGTTAGATTATGAGCCCCTTTGAGTATCGATTTTGATCAAGTGTTTGTTATACTATATAAACTTGTGTTGAGGTTTAAAGAAGCTTGATTTAGGGTCTATTTTTGTAAGCTAAATTTTGTTCATTTCAATAATGGTTCAAAAGATTACTTTTTACCCATTTAAAGTAAGATTATAGGGGTTACTCTTCACCCATTTAAGTAAGAATGTGTTTGGTTCCTTTTGACCCTTAGAAACAAGATTATGTGGGTTCCTTTTAACTTTTGTAAACAAGATTGTAAAGTTATCCTTCACCGTCCTTATGAAAAGTAAGATTGTAAGGATTACTCTTTACTCATTTAAAGTAAAATTGATTTTTTCGTAAAATTTTCAACAAGTAATTAGAGAAAAGATGTAGTTTATTTTTGGGTAGGCAAACTTCTATAAATCTGGATGTTCCCTTCTTCCCTTATCCTTTTTATATTTATACAATTGTGTTTTATTTATTATTGATTGAATTTGATTGAATTTACATAAGTATAATATATCATTATAAGTTGAATTTTAGTTCATGGATTCATATAGTTAAAATTAGCTAAGATTATTTAGATTGTTTATTTTAAGCAAGAAATTTTTAAATATCCAATTCATTCCCCCTCTTAAGTTCCATATAACTTACATTTGATATTAGAGTTTAGGTATCACATTTGCATAAATTTCTAATGAAATTGTGAGTAAACATCCCTTATAATATATTTTTATGATTCCAATAGTCAATAGGGATTAGATATTCATAAGCTATCTCTTTTTGATGAAAATGATTTCTTGATGTGAAAAATTAGGATTAAAGTTTTTATTATAGGCTAAGATTTACATTTGTGGAAGTTTATTTCAAGTGGTTATAATGATTTTTCAAATTATCAAGAAATTGTTTCTTTAAATGAAAAGGCCATGTATATTATACATGATGCATTGGTTAGGAATGCTTTTGATAAGATATCCATGTACAAATTTGCTTTAAGGTTTGGTGTAGGTTGGAGAAAATATATGAAAAAGGCATTGATGTGAAGGAAGATGAAAAAGAAGATGGAAATGAGAGAATGGAAGAAAAGACCATAAATGGATGTCTTGTAGCTTTTGTGGAAAGGTTTTATCATCATCATTAAATGTTCAAAAGGAAAGAAATAAGGTGTCATCTTCTTCTAACTCTTCTAATATTGATAACAATGATTATAATATTAAAAATGATGACGTTTCGTATGATGATTTTGTTGAGCATTTTAAAACTCTTATATTGAAAAGGAAGAAGCTTTCTTTCAAGTATAAGGATGTTGTGAAAAACTTTAATGATTGTATGATAAAAAAATGATAAGTTAGTTAATGTGAATGATTGCTTAAAAAGGAATTGGATGAATGTTTACATCAATATGAGAAATTGCAAAATGCTTTGTATGACGTATTAGATTATAAGATGCATGCATATTAGAAATTAATAGATTAAATAATGAGAATCACGTTTTGGCAGAATCTAAGAGTATGGAAGTTGTCATGCACAATGAACATGATGACAATAGGATTAGATTGATACATGAAAATGAATGGTTAAAATAGGAACTAGAAGCTCTTAAGGAATCATTATCAAAATTTATAAAGGATAAAGAAAAGTTAGATTACATGGTACGAGGTCAAAAGTATTATAATGATAGGGATGATTTAGGATTTATTCATGGAAATGACTCCATTAATGCATAAAATATTTTTATGAATGGCAAAAGCTTAAATGAAGAGATTATACCAAAGCCCTCTTTGAAAATATTGCATCCACATCTGGACCTTATTATAAGAAAAACAATCGTGCATTTATATATGCATCTAAGAGTAAATATAAAAAGAATGTACATTAAAGTAGAAATAGGCACAATTTTCATAGAAATGAACAAACTCATAATAATGCTTTTTAGACTTATGTTAAGTAAAGAAGTCCTAGACATTCTTATGCTCCCCATATACATGCATACAATCTTAGGAATACTTTATGCTCACATCCTAGGAGACTTTTACCAAAGAAGGGATATGTATACATCTAGGCCCCGAGAAAGGTAACAAGTTTGGCAATTTGAGTCTTTACATTCTCATACTTGTTGTAAGCATATTCTTAAGGTTAGAGGTATGTATCAATCACATCTTAGGAGGCCACGTCACCAAGAAAAGGATCGGCATGTATTTAGGTCTCATGCTACACTATTTTGACATTATAGGCTAACTTACACACATGCATCCCATACGCATGTACACTCATAAAGGAACGTCTCTCATACTTATTCTAGGCCAAACTTCATTAAGGAAGTGCATTTAAGGATGTAAGATTTAGAAATGCATTTAAGTCCCATATTAAGTATAGTGATATGACGCATTCCCACATTCATAATATGCATGATTATCATAATAGAAGATGACATTTTGATAAGAGAAATACATTTAGGCATCAAAACCATAGGTTTCATGAAGATATGCATGATGCTCCATATATTTGTAATTTTTGTGATAAAGTTAGACATTTTGAAATTTTTATTTCATTAAATAAAGAATTTTTAAGAAATCCTTACAAATGCGGGTTGAAAAAGGTATAAAGGTTAACCTCTAAGGACTCAAGTTAATATGGGTATTTAAAGTTTATTAATTATTTATTTTTTAGATCAACATCATTTGGTTGGTATCAAGTTAAGAATTAAATGGAAGTGGCATCTCCATCATTTTCATGAAAAATAGAAGAATCATCAAGAATCCTCTTATGAGCTTACTAAGCAAAATTGTTAAATCAAGTAACGAGTAAAGAATTTAATGTCAACAGGTGATGCAAATAGAGGTACTCCTATGCTCTTATTTAAACATATCTAGCTTGATGAATATTTTTTAAGATTATACTTAAATAAAAAATGTTGGCCTTAGCATATGTGTTTTAGGGGGATAAATGGACTTTATGTATTTAGGGGGAGCTGTTGCTTTTTTAGTATTAAAGTCTTTGCATGATTTTTAAACTAAGCACATTGCATTCAAATTGTTTTATGATTTTTGAAATTAATGCATGACATTGATTTTTGGTATATGATTAATTTGGAAAATGATACATTGCATATGTTTAATCAAATAATTTTTACAATTAGTATCGTATTTTTTTAATTAGTACCAGATCTTTCAATTTTTAATTGATATCATCTTTTTACAATTGGTATCAATTAGCATCACATTTTTATAATTGGTATCATGTTTTTACAAGAAGTATCATTTCTTTTCAATTCGTATCACTTTTGAAATTATGCATATTTTTTAAAAAGTTTTTAAGATAAGTACATTCTCCTTATGTGATTAAATTTTTTTAAATGTATAAATTTAAGGGTTTACGTCTTTTTGACATATTTCAATTGGTTTTACATTATTTAAGAAAAGTGTATATAGTATTGATGCATCATGTATGCTTTCTCAATTATAAAAGATGTATATGCATTTGTTGCATAAAGATTCATATTAAGTATTTTTAATGTATGATATACATAGTGTAGGAAAATATGCATATTCAAAGCTTAAAGATGCATAATATGTTTTGAAGATGCATATTATGTTTTGTGATGCACTTATCTCTTTTTATTCTTTATTATCCTATAATGCTTAATTGCATATATTTAGGAAGAGTATTATATACAATTGGTATTTTTAAAAAAGATATAAAATAAATGGGAGTAAGTTTCAAGAATTAGTTGCAATTGATATTTTTTTTTAATGATGATAAAAAGAGGGAAGGAGTAGTGTAATACTAAGGAATAATATGATTTTTAAGTATAAAGGGAGAAAATAGTATCATTTCATAATGCATGTTATAGTTACATGAAATGTGTTACAAATATGTTTTATATGCTCTTAATATCACATGTTTTATCATCATCGAAAGGGGGATATTGTTGAACTAAGGAGATTCCAATAATGTGTTTTAATGATGACAAAACATATTTATTACTAATTTTTGGGTTTTTGATATATTAGAAAGATAGGTTGATATAAAAGTGTAAGGACATGTATTGAAGCCTAAGGTAGAACAGCTTAAATGAAGAAAATAAAATTGGAAGTAAGCATTGAAGAGTTAAAGTGAAGATCAATAAAGAAGATTAAGTTTGGATAGGTTTAGGAAAGTTTCATAATATGTAAATCGTCTTAATCTCAATCAATGCTTGAAAATAGCTCTCACATTTGCATCTCACATTTGTATGTCTTATTTACATGAACATTTGCATATAGATTTTAAATATATTGTGATAAATTTTTGGTTTATAAATAATTTGTGAAAGTTTTTGAAAGTTTGAAAATTAATATAACAGTAAATTAGTATGAAAAGTTTTCAAACGATAGGTAACTTTATGTGTTTATATCGTTTAAATCAATTTTAGTATTGGAATAAGTTTAAAATGTTGTTTGTAACTTGTATGCATTGGCTTTGAAGTAAAAAGAACATCTTTAGAATGATTTATAATGTTATTAATTTTGTTTGATTTCAGAATTTAATATAATGCATTAATTGGTTTATAAACTAAGGCACTTTGTATTTTTTATTTTGATTTATATGTCTTGGTGTTATATTCCAGTCATAGAATGATTTAAAGCTTGTTTGGATTGAATTGGACTGAACAAATTGATTTGAATGTTTTTTATTGGGTTTATGTCAACTGCAGAATTAAGAAGTGCTTTTGTAGAAGGATTGATCGATCATAGACTGGTCGACTGACCTATACAGATCGGTTGACCAAACCCCTAACAGCTAAACCTCTAATAGCTAGTTTTAGTCTTAGGAATTAATGAGTTTTTATAATCCTAATGGCTAGTTTTTACACCTAACGACTCCAGTATCTTCCCACACCTAAATATATGTTTCTTACACCTTTTGTTAACTTTTTAATGCCATTTTGAGAGAATCATAAGCCTTAAAATCCATTTTACTATAAATTCGTCCAAGTTTCTTATATTCTTTATTCAAATTCATTTTTGAAGCTAAAAATTTGTTGTTTTCAACTTGCTTAAATATTTAAGAGTTGTTTTGATTGTTTATTTGCATTTTTAGGATCGAAATTCGTTAGTTATAAGCACATATATTCATATATACTAAATCTGTTTAGTTTTGTAATTTTCATCTTTCTTACTCATCTTTCATGATATAAATTCAATCTTTGTGTTTAAATTGCTCCAATTTGTTGTTCCTTTGTTTTTGTATCTTTTAGCCAATGTTTTGAATATCATACCAGTACCCGGTCAATAGTGGTATCGTTTCGGATAATTTTTTAAAATTATAAATTAGTCATTTATTTTTAGAAAATTTATAAATAGTCCCTAAATGTATTATGTTGTATAATTTTTAACTTAATTTACCAAAAGACTAATAATAGTATAAATTTAATATAATAATAAAATTTTTAATTACTTTAATATAATTAATAAATTAGTTGTAATTAAAATAAGTTTTATTTTCTTTTATACTCATTTTATTTAAAAAATTATAAATATGAATATAAATTAATGAAATATTATAGATCATTTAATAGTATATTTAAAAAGATTATAAATATAAGTATGAGTTGATAGAACATCTAAAATCATTTCATAGTACATTTAAAAAATTACAAATATAAATATGAATTAATAAAATCTTTAGTGTATTAACTAAATTTAGATTAATTAGAGATTAAAAATAAAAATAAAATTGCCTTCTAATAAAATAACCATAAAATTAATTTACATATGAAAAATTAAATAAAAATATTTGTTATTACTTAAAATATAAAAAATTATTTATGAAAAATAAAAAATTTTCCTTTCTAAAAAATAAAAATTTAAAATTTAAAATTTCATTTTAGTCTTTGGTATGAAATCGATAAGGCGTGTTCCGATCGATACCAATAGAAACTATCGATATCAGTTGGTATTTAAATGTGATAAAAGAACCAGTATTTTAAAAACTCTTTCGGTTTGATCGGTTGTTTGATTAAATCACCCAAAATTTGGAGGGTGAAGTACAATTAGATCTATACTTTGGCTTAGGGATATCCAAATTAATATCATATTATCAATTAGAATAATTTATGACTGGTTTATTTAGACCAATAAACTATCTAGGCTCCGTTTAGAAAAAACCAATTGGTAATATATTTAGGATTAATAGTTTATCATGTAAAAACTTCCTAGTAGGAAAACCTCCCGGTTTAACCAGATATAAATCAAGTGGTTCAACCGGTTTAATTGGTTATAAGTCAAGCAGTTTGACCAATTAATTATCGATTATATTAATTATATTGATTTTTAAATTGAAAAAGAAAAAATCATTACTTGATCTTAACTATAATGAACTTTAAAAGGAAATTTATAAAGAAAATGCATTTATCACAAATAATAAATTAGAAATATCAACTCTACTAACAGATGGTTGCTATATTATTTTAAAAATATAATATGTTATTTTAAAAATAATTTTATAATTTACCTATTTATAATTTATTTAAATTTAATAAAAATATTAAGTAAATATTTTAGATATAAGCGTGGTTTACAAGTGTTTATATAACATTGAAGGATTTTAATATTTTAATGAATATAAGATAAAATATCATTCAAAATATAATTTTAATTATTACTATTATTTTAATAATTTATACTAAATTCAATTTTAGTTAGAATTATTATTTATTGATTACATAATAATAGATATTAATAATTTATTTATATTTTTATTATATATTTAATTATATAATATATATTTACTTATTTTATCATTTATATATTTTATTACTTTATATTGGTTTAATACTGACTTAATATCGGTTGAACTTTTAAACCTTAAACCTCTCACTTCACTGATTCGAAGTCCAATCCGATTTTGAAAATATTAAAAAATTTTCAATATTTATATTTTATAATTTAGTTATAAATAGATTATAAGTTTGCGTAGCAAATAACCTGTGGTGAATGAAAAATGAAAGGGAGAAGAAATTAAATGTTTAATTGAGTTGTGGGTTGTGATTTTTTGTTGTGGTTATTGTATTTTGTATTGATTATTATATTTTCTTTATTAATTTCTGTGCTGTATTAGTATATTTTTTATTAATTTTTATATTTTAAAAAATAAAAAATCAAAACCAAAAACAAAAATCAACGTAGGCAGGGCCTTAGAAATCGACATTATGAAATGAGACTAAAAGGAATCGACATTATGAAGTGGGGATCCCAGGAATTTTTGGTCTTCATAACATATGTTGCTTTTAGCAATTCCACCTGCCAACACTCCGCACTTAAAAACGAACTGACCAGAAGCCCCACAACTCATTACGTTGCTTATGATGTACTTAAGAGTGATACTTTCAGATAATGGTGCATTGTTAATTGATGTAACATTTTTGGCCAAATATGAAGTTTAAGAGTTGATATGACCGCATTACTCAAACAAAATAACTGTTAGAACATGACTTTCATAGAAAAAGGAAGTTACAAAGAATGTGAAATCGATCAAGTAGGCTTGTCGATGCTGACAATCGAAGCTGTGTTGGTAGAAATGATCGATAAGCCCAATTGAAAATTGCTCTAACTTGGACTCCACTTCACTTTACCTCATATGGGCTATTACGAGTCCAATCCATGAATCCCACATAAAATTCTAACCCAGGCCCAGAATTATTTCCATTAAAGATGCCAAGCTTGCCATTTATCATAGTTACATTGGGACTTAGCCCTTTGAGTCATAAGTTCATTCTCTCTCTCATTAGTTCGGTTTCATATCCAAATCCGGCTCTTAAAACATTCAAGTATGTACTGACAAAGTTAATACATATATCTTGATATCACGGAGAAACCAAACATCAACCTGGATTTCATCAATAACATAAATAATAAAACATAATTGCGTAATAAATTCAAACTTTCATATTGGTCAAAGGTCAAAGTTATGCAATGAATTTATACAAATCAAACTGAATTGATATGACAAAATGAATTTCATACATGTGAGTCTAGCAATCTAGTTTACCATGTTCGTGTAATTAAACTAATCAAAACAAAATATCTCTAAATAGGCAAAGACGACTATTCAACTAATTTAATTCCAATTAACTAGGATTTTATTAAAAATTTAGTAACCTTTATATAATGATGTGGCTACTCTAAAGTAAAATAACATTTACTAACTTTTTAACGATATTAAAATCAATCAAATCCTTATATTGATTAATTGACTTTAATTTCAAAATAAATATGAAAATTTGTGTTAATGGCCTTTTGAATTACATGAGTTCAATTCCAGTCTAACTTCGATTTAGCAATTAATATGCAATTTTATTAACCTCATTTTTACCAAACGAACTTAATTGAAGTTCAACATAATATTAAGGACTCGTGTAAAAATTTTAAAACTTAAAATTGTCTATTGGAAATTATTTTAACAAATGCCCCCTCATCTCATCGCTCAAGATTTTCTGTGTGATAACCTCCAACCAACTTACTTTAACGAAAAATAATAATAATTTTATAAAACTGAATTTCAAGAGAATTTTAACTTGGATTTTTATTTTTTATTTTTTAAAATACAAAAATAAAAAAAAGCATAAAAACTAATAAAAACAACACGCTTACAATCAACAATCTAATTAAACGTGTCTTTAAGTTTTATTTTACCATCCTAGTAATTTTATTTTTTAATAATATGATTTTTTTGGAGATAACATTTTGTTTCTAGCAAACAATTAGAAGATTTTATTATCTTTCAATTTTGTGTTGGTGCGGGACGTTTATCATTTTTATATGCAAGTCTTCTAATTTTCCCCGTTAATTCGTTATTTTTGTTTGTAGTCTATAATTAATTGGGTTTATTTGGTTTCTTATATTAAATCAGATACGACTAACTAAAACTTATTAATCAGATTTGCCTCCATTTTTGTTTAGCTGCTAATAATTGCCTCCATTTTTGTTTAGCTGCTAATAATTAATTAGACTACTTGTTGTTATCGTTACAGTATTTTCACTTGATAATTTTTTCAGTGTTGGATTGATAATAATACGGTATCGTAGTTGTAAGAGAAAAGGGTCAATGTGTGCTTTATTTTTTTTTAAATAAAAAATAGAGTTAATAAACGAGGTTAATAAAATAATTTTGAATAATCAATATTCAGGCGTGATTTGACATGATAGTTTACTCAATTTGCCTTTGTTGAGGGCATATCCTCTTAAACAGACTCCCATTACGCAAACAAATGCTTGGTTTTAAGTTAATAAATCGATTTGGTCCCAGAGCTTGCGGTTGGATAGGCTGGCAAATTTAAAGCCAGATACAGACAACACTACCATAAAGGAGATGTTGAGGTTTCACCGGAAATGAAATTAACCAACCGCACTTTCCATCTCCCAATTTATAAATCCTTTTACAATCGCAGTTCTTGATCATTGCTTTTCCTTTATGTTTTGTCTCTGTATATGTTCTGTTTAATATTGTTTTTAACTACTTCCATTGTTCATTAAATGCCTAAGGTTAGGTGCGCTTAGGACAATGGAACAGATGTCACTTTTAGACACGCAGTTATTCATTCCAAGTAAGAAATTGTTTGGCTATAGCCTGTAATTATAAGCATCATTGAATAGGTCATCAAATCTTCGACCCACTAACCGGGTTTAAATCTTCCACCACTTTGATTTCCAACCGCCACTAACATTGACAAGCTCGTCAACTTTATCCTTGTCGCCCCTAATTTCCTCAAAGACTTTAAGCTTAACCGAATTTGATGTTTCGTACATGTTTGGATGGATTTATATTAGTAAAATCTTTTTTTTATAACTTTTTTTATAAGAGTTTTTTTAAGAAGATAATTAATTATTTGACTGTCATTTAAAAAAATACTTTTTAAAAAGAATTTCATAAAGTAGATTGTTCGGTAACATAAAAATAAAAAGTACTTTTGATTTTAATTATATTTTATTTTGTAATAAAAATTATTTATGTATATTAAAATTATTTAAAGTATATTAAATAATATGAAAAGTACAATATATTAACTCTTATATAATTTTAAACCATATGAAATAAAAATAAAAATAAATCAAATCAA
>JAOXYD010007325.1:0-15343 GCA_028565735.1 Pinacopodium congolense | reverse complement strand
CAACATGCATCTTAAGCCACATACTTTGATAGATATACAAATATAAGCTGAAATAAGTAGTTTAGAATTTACAAAACATATTTAGAAAGTTTTTACACAAGTCTTGAATTTATTAACTTGATATGGATATCAACACAGCTTTGAAATCCACAAGATCTTGCAAGATAATCCAAGAATATTCAAGAATATACACATAAGAACATGAACTTTGATTAATCCAAAAAATAGGAGAATATAAATAATAATCTGAGTGAGGAAACCCCCTATGATGGTTAAGAAACTCAAATACACGTCTTAGCTTCAATCTCCAACAAACAACAACTCAAAATACATAATACAACTAGAATTACAAGTGTTTGAAGCTAGAAAATCTAAGAAAAACTAAGAGGTAAGCAAGACACCTTGACCTCCCCCATGTTCTAGAAGATAGTAAAATTAATTAGAGCAAAGCTAAAGCTGACATCTTGGAGATTTGGAGCTAAAATTGTTGACTAAAGTGATCAACGACACCCTCCCTCTCATCAATGGCATGCTAAGAAGTTGTGGTTAATATTCGAATTCTACACTCTTAAACGGCACCCTGTTCTTGCATTAACGTGTCCTTGTAAGGGTACCGTTAATGGACAGAATTAAGGTGAATTCTTTAAGTTTTTGTTCCAATCTTCATCTTCAAACTTCATCCTGCAAATGAAATATAATAAGACATAGATTTATCATTTAAGCATTGAATTAGGGGTTTTAATTCAAAACATTAACCATTAAAACCCTATCAATTTGACCACTAACATCTTGGTCAAGCTTTTTGTGATTGATTGGTCAAAAGGTAGAGAGGGCATGACTTGGTCAAAGTATTTTGTCATTTAGTGAGTTAATATTTTCCTAACCGAGAGAACAACTCTCGCCAAAAAGTGTGAAGCTTTCTGTTTTGTCTTGGTCAAAAGGTTGTCAAAGCTTGTCTTGGTCAAGCTTTTTGTGATTGGTTAGTCAAAAGGTCTTTGTTGGAATGAAAGCTTGGTCCTTGGTTGGTCAAAAGAAGGGAGGACTTAGTCTTGGTATCTTGCCTTTTAGTGAGTGCATTTTCTGACCCAGGAAAGTTTAGCCATCCTTTTGGAATTAATTTAAATTAATTCAGTATTAACCCACCAACTTTGCATGCATGGCTCGTATATGAAATCAACTTTGCATGGAAAGCTCCATCCTCCCCAATCATATGCTAACAATTATGCTCAATTGATCTATTTTTCTTCTTTTTTTTAATTCCAATTTTCTTCCAACTCTAATTTATCCTACATAAAAATAAATACACCAATAAGATCCAATTCTAACCCAAAATCAATAATTAAATGAAAAAAACTTAAAAAATAAATAAAACACCAAAATGATTAAGATTTACTCCAAACTAACGCCAAATATAAAAGAAACACAATATGACCATGCTAAAAAAAAAACACACAACATAAGTCCTAAAACACAACAAGTTCAATATAAAATGCAAAGGAATGCATGTCAAATACTTAGAAAAACACACACTAATACATATCTATCACACATCGAATGCATTTTTAGGATTTTTAGTTAGCTAGTAATTTTGTTACATGATTGTTGAATTTGCTCGAATTTATAAATAGCATGGGATTGAAAGGAACTAACATAACTAAGATCGAGGTTATTATAGGAGTGAATAAGTATGATACTAAGAATTTTGTACCAAGATTGTCTTTCCATTAAAAATTCAAGTTAATTAAAGTGTTGCATACTTTTCTTACTTCCCTGACAATTTCTTAAATGCATTTTTTAATGAACTTAGACTTAATGGTGGTTTGCATTAGTTTTCATTAATAAAAAAGATTAGTTAGGAAAGAATGGATATGGTTTTGATGTGTTAATTGTTCAACTTTTACTGACTACTCCTTTGATTTCTTTACAAAATGCAAAGATGTTGAGAGTATAGTCTAAGGTTAGTTATGGGCTATGATATAACTGAGTGACCCGGGGTGTACCCCAAAAGAAGAAGCAGGGAAATCGTCCCTTCATAGCTACGACTGTGGCCGTAGGATCCATGATCTTGGCTCCATTGGTCATGGTCGTGGCAAGGGGAGCCATGGTCATGCCAAGGGGTGCCACGATCATGGTCCTTCAAGCCATAGACTTAGCTCATCGTGACTGTAGCCCTTTATTTTCCTCATATTCACCACGATCGTGGCCTGCTTAACTAGGAAAGATGACATATTTTCCTAAGGCATATTTAAAGGCATAAAAACCCTAGAAGAGCCATCAAACAGTAATCACTATTGAAGGAGTGTACTCTGGAGTTGCCTTTAAGCCAAGGAAGAAGTTCTGGAAGTTTCGAGAGAAAGGAATGAAGAATAGTCATCTAAATATTCAAAAGTTCTTCGTTTCCAAATTTTACAGCGTGGAAGTGAAGGGAAAATACCAACTACAAGTTATTTTTATCTTCTCATCATGTTTTGTTTTGTAGAAAACATGGTTAATGTTGGACTTATTTATATTTTGAGTGGAAAGACTTTGTAGATTGAGAGGGTACAATGTTAATCTTGAGTTATTTAAATAGAGAAACTTAGTTGCACTATGATAAAATCTAACTAAAATATTAGGAAATGTTATGGCAAACATAAATGAATCAATCAAACAAGAGTGAAACAAATAGGGATAACAACAATTCCTAGTCTTTAAGCTAGATTTTTCCATGTGCCAGTTTACTTTTTTTTATATTGGTTTCGTTGATAAATTTTCCTTTAGTTTAAATTTTCAATTTTTTCTTTGGAATAAGTTCCTTAATCAATGCATAATTCAAAATATTAGGGCGATTAATTTCAATCCTTGTGGGATGATATTTGCTTATACTATAAGTTTAATACACATCTACTTGTAGTGTTAGTGTAAAGTTAGTAGTTACCTTAATGACTAATAGTTCATACCATACATAATGTGTGCATTAAAACAAGAAATGCTTCCTCTAATGTTATGACAAGTTATAAGGAAGAATTCCACTTGTAAAATAGCTTGCAATGGCAGTAAACCATGGGTTAAAGGGTTTGGTTACAATCATTAAGGCCTCATCGAATAAGTGCTCATTGATTTCTTCCTCTTCTTGGCTATCCCTTATTTTAAGGCCTAATAAGTGATCCTCCACTTCATTTTCAACTCCTTTTTTATCTAATATCTCAATTTCGAACTCATAGAATAAAATCACCCATTGAATTAACCTTAGCTTTGCGTCCTTCTTGGAAAAAAGGTAACACAATGCTACATGATTTAGAAATATAATAACCTTTGAGCCTAAAAGATGTGAGTGAAATTCTCAGTTTTAGTGTAATTTAATTGAGCTCCTACCAATGTCTTATTTGCATAGTATATAACATGCACCTTCTTCTCTTTTCTTTGTCCAAGCATGCATTTGATGGCATGTTTACTCGCATCATATGTTCCTAAAGACAATAACTAATCCAATGAAATCAAAATAGGTGCAAAGGTGAGTGGCTTCTTTAACATGTCAAAAACATGTAAACAATTACCATCAAAATCAAAAGGCACATCTTTAATCAACAAATTATATAAAAGTTTGGCAATAAAAGAAAAGTCCTTGATCAAACAACCTATATGGCCTAAGAATGTTTGGATGCGTTTGACACTGATAGGTGGTGGGAGCTTTTCAATGACCTCTGTCTTGGCTCAATCCACCTTCATCCCTTTACATGATATCTTGTGACCCAAGACAGCTCCTTCATGCATCATAAAGTAGCACTTCTCCCAATTCAACACCAATTAAGACTCATCACGTCTTTGGAGAACTCTTTCTAAATTTATCAAATAATGATAAAAAGAATCTCTAACAATTGAAAATCATCCATAAATACTCCATGATGTCCTTGATTGTATCCTTAAAGATGGTGATCATGCACCTTTGTTGCATTACAAAGACCAAAGGGCTTCCTCTGATATGCTAATGTGCTATGAGGTTAAGTTAAGGCTGTCTTCTCTTATTCTTCCAGATATATGAACACTTAATTGTTGCACGAATAACCATCAAGGAATCAATAGAATGCATGCTTCACTGCTCTGTGAATCATTTAGTCTGCAAAGGGCAACAGAAAGTGATATTTCTTGGTGGCCAAATTAAACTTCCTATAGTTGATGCATACTCTCAAACAAATGATTCTCCTAGTAGAGATCTTCTCTCCTTTCTCATTAGTCATCACCATCATTCCGCTCTTCAATAGCACACATTGCACTAAGCTCACCCACTCACTATCCAACATTGGATGAATGATGCCCACATCTAAGAGATTAATTAATTGTTTCTTCACTACCTCTTGAATGTTTAGGTTTAACCATCTTTTACTTTTCTTGACTTTCTTACATACTTCATCAAGATTTATTCTATGTATAACCACATTAGGGCTAATACCCTTAGTGTCTAAAAATTTGACAACCAATAGCTCTCATCCTCCTCTTAATAGTCCCTACTACCTTCAAATCTTACACCAAGTTAAGTTAATTTGATATAATTTTGAGTAATGTGTGATCCTTATCTAAAAAGTTGTATCTAAGGTAGCTAAATAAGGGCATTAACTTCAACATGGGTGGCCTCACTATGGAAAGTTGGGGTAGGTGCTTTGGTTCTTTTTAATGTTTCTTGCTTTACTACCTGACCCAACTCCTCTTCTTCTAAGCTTTCATCTCCTTATAACTCCATAACTTCCTTAATGTTCTCTCCTACCTCCTTAATACATTCATCAACAATATCAATTTTCATGAAAGCATTACCCTTTACCAATATTTTTAAATACTTACTCATGCTAAACTCCACTTGTTCATTCACAATTCTTAACCTTAGTTTTCCTTCATGAACATCCACTGGTGTCCTACCAGGTCTTATAAAGGGCCTTCTCAAAATTAATGGAAATTTTCTATCTCCTATAAAACTAATCATAATAAAATCTATATGAATCATAATAATATGTCTATGTTTCAAAAAAATTGACCAAAGAATCACAATAACAATATCACAACATACAACTAGGTAAGTGTACCTATCATAGTGTAACATAGCTAAGGCATGTTCAGGGTGGAATCTACAGGGACTGTTATTACTATTGAATGCCTATATCAAAAATCTAGCTTTAAAAATTTTGAATGGATGGATTTATTGATGGCTAAATTTTAAGGATCAAATAAAATTAAATTTCTTACCAAACCCGCAAAACATAACACTAATGATGAAGCTAGGATTCAAGTGATTAATCCCTCTAGGATTTGTATGCATTCACTGTTTATTTTAACTTAACTTAGTTTCCATATTTACGAGACTATAAATTCCTTAATGTAAATGGAACTCTCTCTTAAGTTATGCAACATTATTCAGGTTAATAAATTAAGTGAAAGTTATCTCTATGCCTCTTCATTAATTGAATGGAATACTTCGCTGTATGGATCTTAATATTTTGGCTCAGTTCACAACTAAACCATACATCTTATTTAAGCCTATGTCTAAGTCTCCATCTAAGATTTATTGTTTATAAAGTGATTCTAACGTATACTATGATCTGACCCTTTTATTAAACATATGCAATGATCTCTTAATCAAGCATGTATAAAAACAAAGCATTGAATCAATGTTTATGTTCACATAAAATTCTATAACAAAATATCTTTAAAATCCATAAATAATCATAGAATAAAATTTGGAAATTCAAGCATAAGTTAAGGGCAAATAATAAGTACTACACATTAGAGTTCATAAAAACCTAAATCCTAATGGTAAAATTAGTTCCTAATCATAGTTTAATCCATAAGAACAATCAACAAAGAGAAAGAGAATAAAAGGCTTGTGAGGATTCAATCTTGATGTTTCACTCTTCAATGATGATTAATGTGAATTCATTGTTTTTATTCTTCAATTCTTGTGTTGTATTTTTTTTTTCTCCTTCAAGGATGAGTAGAAATCCTTTAAGCATGGTATTTTATCTCAAAACCCTTTTTGGTGGCTTCTTAGAGTTTTTTAAGGCAAGATATATGAGAAAATAACCATTTCTAGGGTTTTAAAACAAACCCTTCACATCAGAACCATAGCTTAGACTCATGTTCGTGGTCTTTAGCTGGGATATCCACTGTATAGATATTACAGCCAAGCTCTAAGTGGTTGGTTTGTTTACTTCAAAACTTTTGCCTTTACTTGCATTTTCTATTCTAACTTCTTATATACACCTCAAATTCCATAAAATTCAATATGTAAGTTCGTAACATCATAATCTTGCATCCCACAAAATATCATACCAATTGAAGCTCGGGAGGCGCATCTAATTCATCCTTAAAGTCACATGTTCCAAAACTAGTACTTATTGGAGCTTATCTTATTCTGCTCTTGATATATCCTTCAAAGCTTGTCATAATGGCTTGAAAATTAGTGTAGAGCTTCACAACATGATGCTATAAGTCCTCAAATGGAATCTACACCTCTTCTAGTAGATAAGGTTCCTAAAAATGCTCATCCAATCTTACAAAAGATAAAGAATCATCTAAAATAACTTTAGTAGTATCTTCTTCACGACTGAACCAAATATCCACCTAAATCTAATGTAATTATCCCTCAAACCTTTCATAATAAGGTGCTATGAAATGCCCCCACCCTTAACACATTTCTTGTCCTTAAGTGATAATTTAAATATCATATCAAAATGACATCAATGAAGAGTAGAGGAGTAACTGACTACAACCAAAAGTCAATCAATGCTCTTAATTTAGTTTATTTATCGCAGTCTTTTTCACAAGGTTAGTAATTAAGCAGACTTTATTGAAAAATATCAAAAATCAATGAAGTTCCATGTCGAGCATTATATAAAGTTGTTTAAGGAAATCATTATAAATGTAAAGTATAACTCAATTGAATTTTTTTTGAGAAATTTTAGGATTTCACCTGCGAAAAGATTGCTTGGACTTAAGAAAAAGTCAGTTGTATCTATCCATGGCTTGTTGAGTTGCTGTAGCGGTACCAAATGAATCACGAATTTTGTTTCATTTTTTTAGTTAAAAAATTTGAAAATATTTAAATTTTTTGTAAATTTTTTTTAAATCTTTTTAAAAAACAATTTTTTTTGTAAAACATAAAATTATTTTTTAATATATTTATTTTTAAAATAGGAACTTCTTTTTTCGTAATATATATGTATATCTAAGGTCAAGACCTCAATTAAACAAACAAGTTAAAAACTAAACAAACTACGAATAAAAACATACTAATTTAGGGTCCTTAGCTTGACCATACTAAGTTTAAATTTAAGAAATAAGAGAAGGGAAGGAGAATACATCCATTTCTTTCGATGGAAATTCTCCAAGGTATCGTTTTCTATTATGACCGTTCATCTTGAATATTTTTTCTTTCAAAGCCTTCTAACCCAAAAGTTATACCTTTTTAATTCAGACTTACTTAAAATGGTTTGCTCCACCGAGACTTCATTTTACTTGGAATCATCTTTAATGTCACTTTGATCTTCTTCTTTCTCACCTTAACTACCCTTTCTGCTTGTTGCAAAGTTCTTTTTATAGGTAGTGGTTTCTTCTCATTTACAATAGCATGTTTTGAGCATAGAAGTAAAGACCGCAATGTAAGTATAAGTGGTTTCATCAAGGAGAATGGAACAGGAGCCTTTGTTCATATCAAAACTTACTAGATTGGTGTCGCACCTAACTCTTTGATGGCTTAAATCCTAACTTCTTCCATAAGATTCACTTATTTCTTCTTCACATTCTTTTCCACCACGTATATATTCATATAACCCATACCTGTCACAAAACTTTTCGAGGCATTACTCATACTAAATTCCACTTATCCCTAATCCTTAGCACTAGTTTCCCTTTATGTACATCAATTAGTGCTCTTTCAATATTCATAAATGATCTCCCCAAAATCAGTGGAAAATTCATAACTTCCTCAAAATCAAGGACCATAAAATCTACTGGAATAAAAAATTTGTCCACCTTAATAGGAACATCTTCAACCACACCAACTGTCTTCTTGATAGATTGATCTACCAACTGTATAAGCATGGATGTTGGCTTTATGTCTTTCAACTCCAATTTCTTGAAAATTGACAAAGGCACAAGATTGATACTTGCTCCTAAATTACATAAACACTTAGAAAATTTCAAGTTACCAATAACATAAGGTATGGTGAAATTCCCTAGATCTTTGAACTTAGATGGTATATGACTATTGATAATAGACATCGTTTGATTGTCTTTCCAAGTTCGCTTATTTGATAAGATATCCTTCAGAAACTTGGAGTACTTGGGCATGTTCTCTAGTGCTTTCACAAATGCCAAGTTAATCTGTAACCTCTTTAATTTATCTAAAAACTTGGCAAATTTCACATCCGTTTAGTTCTTCTTAAGCCTTTGTGGAAAAGGAATCTTGGCCTTATATTGTGGTAGTGGCACATAAGGCTACTCTTCCTCCTTTTCTTCTTCTTTTTCTTGGCTTTCCTCCTTAAAGCTTTCAGCCCTCTCTAATGAATCCTCTATTTTTTTTTTCCTGTTATAGCTTTAATAGGCCTAAGCTGCTCCCTTGGGTTGGACTCCGTATTGGTGGGAAGGCTCCCTATACTGCTCGTAGATAATGCATTTGCTATCTATCCAACTTGAACCTTTAAATTATGAATGGAAGAGGCATGATTCCTTACAATTTGATCAAATTTTGCTTCCATCCTCTTCTAGGTCTCTTTATGTATATTAAACTTTGAGCTGAGCATGTCTAATTTTTATTCCAATGTTCCAAGCCTATCTTATTGATAGTCTGGTGGCCATTATGCTCCCATATTTCTACTTACATTATTAGTCCAAGAAAATTTTTGGTGGTTCTTCCACCTTGGATTATAAGTACTAGAGTAGCGATTATTACCTAGCCTCTGTTGTAGTTCTCCCATATAGTTCACCTATTCTGCGTCATTACTAGGCATCAACAAGCACTCTGTAGTTACATGACTCTGATGGCCACACAATTCACATCCATGTTGTACTACTTTCAACGATTGGGATGAAGTAGCTTGCAATTTGTTCAATTGGTTAGCCAATGTTGATAACTGAGCTTGTAATGCAGTCACCAAATCCATGGAAATAACACCTTTTACTCCTTAAGAGATGATTGCCTACTCCTTTTTGTGCACCAAAAGTAACTATTATTTTCCATCTCTGCTAATAGGTCATGCGCTGCATTCTATCATCTTTCGAATCCGAGATCCCCCAGCTGCTACATCTATAGTACCTCCTGTCTATATGGTGACTCCATTATAAAATGTTTGTAGCAAAAACTCCCTCGGTAGATTATGGTTTAGGAAACTCCTTGAACCTCTCCCAAGTTTTATATAAAAACTCACCTTCACTTTACTAAAAAATTTTTACCTCCTTAATGATTATGTTGCTCTTTGTTAATGGAAAGTACTTAGCTAGAAAGGCTTATACTAATTGATCCAATATCGTAATGTTCTTTGGATTTAGAAAGTTTAACCAATACTTAGCTATGTCCTTCAAGGTTAATGGGAATAGCCTCATCTTTGTATCATCTTCTGATAGTCCATTATATCTGAAGGTGTCACAGATTTCAAAGAAGTTGGCCAGGGGAGTATTCAGATATTTATTTTCTAAGCCATAAAATTGAACATTCATCTATAACATGTTTAACAGTCCTAGTTTGATCTTAAAATCATTGGCATGGATTGGGGGTCTTGTGATACCTTGTTAATTGGCGTTAAAGCTAGGCTTCATAAAATCCATGAGAGTGCTCTAGTGCTTGCCTTGATTCCTTTCTTCAGCCATTATTCTTTTTATAGGTTCTTGGTGCTTTACATTCCTATGTTCTCTTTCGTATTTTGTAGTGTTCTAAATTTTAACATCCTCCAACTTGTTTAAACTCCTAGTCACTCTTCTGCTCATACACCAATAATCACACAATAAAATTATAAAAATGCTTAAATCAAAAGAATCCATATTGAATCACTTGAGATGACACTAAAAACTTGTTTTCTAGATTTAGCTACACTATAAGTGCATAGGTTGTGACTTATTGTATAACCAATATTGATCCCATGAGAATTGATTATAGACAAATAACAATGTTAATTTCACTTTGTTTAAGATAAAAAAAATTATAGAAATTGAAAATTAAACTAAAATAAAAAAACTTGAATGAATGAAATTGCATAAGAAAAAAATAGAAAATACTCAATAGTAGAGACTTAAGGGTTGTTTTATCCTTATTTACCTTCCTTTTAACCCATTGATTTAATTTTATATGATCTTATATATCCAATAGTTAATTACTCTCTCTCAAGATCTAACTAATTCATCCTAATTGAACTACCTAAAGTTTGAATTGTAACCTCTCGGTTCACAACACTGCTCCTAAACAATGTAGTTGGATTTAAAGCAATCCTATGGACAATTAATAAATAATTATGATCCATCTTCAATCACCTATTAATCAGTTAATTTTAGTTCCATGAAGCTACCAACTCTCACAACACAACCTAACTCAAATAAATCACAACAATCTCTAGATTCGAAGTGATTATAAACTTAAAAATTAACCTAAATAACTGTGCATTAAATCAAGATAGTAAAGGTTAGTTTAACAATTCAAGAACAATCCCTAGAATAGATTTAGAAATCCATAATCATGTTCAAACAAAGTGTATTCAGATTAAACATCAAAAGGAAAGTGACAAAAAAAATGATGAACTAGTAAAGATGGTGCAGCTCCCTTTGTTGGAAAATCTGGACAACCCTTGTTAAATCTTGATTATCTTCGTTGTTCTTAATTTTCCTAATGTTTTTCCTCTTTTAAAACCCTCTATTTTTGTCTTGGATATTCCATATAGTCAGATCTTTGGTTTGCTAAGGTTCCTCACGTTTTTTAAAGTCTAAAATATTATCAAACACATATTGCACATGTTTCGCCATATGATCCCGCCACATCAGATTTTTTAGATTTGATCTCTGCTATGTAATTTCTCTATATCTTCGCTTAAAGACCTCCAAATGTCATGAAAATTGATATGTAGGTGCCTCACATGTTGTTGTAGCATCCTATGAAAATTTATAGCAATGAAAGCTCTTTAAAGGCATTTAATGCATCACTGAAAAATTTTTCATTTTTTCTTTATGTTTGGAAACTAACTTTGTCTTAATATTTAGGTTTTTATAAACTTTATGATATGTTATTTCATTTTTTTATTGAATATCTAATTTTCAAATTTCTATTGGATTTGTTTATGGAATTAATGACATTAGTTTGAAATTCTATGCAAATATAAACTTCAATTCTATTGATGTGATTAATATATTTAGATTGGGAAATGGAATATATGACTTAGATCGAACCATAAACAATGCATCTTGTATAGAGATTAAGAGATAGGCTTCCATAAGATGTCTAAATTAGTTGTAAACTTAATCAACATAATAGAATCCATAAAACATATTAATGTATTCAATTGATATCTTAAGATAGAGAGAACCTTCTCTTAATTTATTGATTTAAATATAATTATATAACTTGAGAGGAAATGTTATTTAACTTAGGGAATGGTCCAAGGAAATCTAAGAAAAAAGTTAAATCAATCAAAATGATGAATACACTTGCATCCTAGAGGGATTAACCACCTAGACCCTGGCTTTATGATAGTTTGATGCTTATAATGAATTTGTCCTTAAATATGTCTAGTTAGTTGTATATTTTCATTAATCAATAAATTAATCAATCATTTAGAAGTAGGTTAGATTTTAAAGATACGAATTTTGTAGTAATCACAACCCTTGTGGATCAATAAGTTGGACTTACAACAGATATACTACTTAGTGAAAATTATGATTCAACATTTATTCTAATGAAAACTAAAGCTTTTCATACTAAAAATCAACTAAACACAACCCAATTAACAAAATTAAAAATAAATGTATTAAAAACATAAATTCTAACGCACAAAATAAAAAAAACTAAAATTAAACAATTTACAACATATGAAAAGTGCATAAATCCCAACAACAAGAATAAACTAACTAAAAACACTAAGAACAAATGAAACCTCATAAGATAAACCATCATACATGATAGAAATTTATAAAGACATAACTAAAATAACTATAATGCAAGCTTCAACTAGTGAATCAAAGCTAAAAATTGAAAATAAAACTATCTATTCGTATATAATCAAGATTCCTTACAATATTCAAAAGTTTCAACTACAAAACCGATTAAACATTCAATATAAACATAATAAGATATGAAAAAATATATAAATAAAATCATTAAAAAACTGAAAAGAAATGAAATGATACCTAAACAACTAAAATAAATAGATCAAATAAAACCCAAAGGAAATCCTAAAGAAAACCCTATGAACATGGAGAGGTTTCTAGGACAACAAAATGAAAATCATAAAGGAATGTAATGGTTATATAAAAAGATCCTCTCCTTGCCTTCATTTTGTGGCTTTTATACCCTTTTCAATTAAGGTAAGCCAAGAATGTGTAAAAACCATTTTTTCTTTATTTTTTTGTTGACAAAGAGTTATATGGTGGTCTAGTGACTTATATGACAATTTGGCGACCCGTCACATAGCTACGAATCTTTGAAGCTACATGGCAATTTTCTTACCCAACATGTAACTCTCCTCAGTCAGCTGTATAGATTGCAAAATTACAACCTTTGCTCCATTTTTACTTTAATTTCTTTCAAAAATTGATGCTTTGATCTATGATTTATGTCAAGAGAATAAACCTATCATTAAGCATATAATAACAGAAGTTGAGCATTTTTAAATAAAAAATAAGGATGGCTTCGATTCAAATGACATGCTAAAACATCATAAACTTATCCTTATAAAATTCTCCCATACCTAAACCATTACTTATCCTCACACAATGATTTAAATACTTCATTCAAACAATTCCAATCAAGAGTTAATAAGTAATCAAATTCACAAAGTTCTTCTTAATCATGATAAAAAAACAAAACAATCACAAGAAAGACATCCAATTAGTAAAAAGGCAACCTAATTTGCATAATATCTAATTTTAATGCCATTTTGCATATGTTATCACACAAACTAATGAAGGATGTTAAAAATAGCCAAAAAAAGTTAAAGGCAACACAATTTTAATTTTAAGGAATGTTTAGGTATTCACCTAGTCTTTTTACAAGAGGTTAAAGATCTTGTTATAAATAACCTCCGTTAGCTTGTTTGAAATGTCATCTAGCTTTTGACACGAGATTAAATATTTTTCTTGAACACTCCCAATTACTAGGCAAGATCATCCTCTCAAATAACTATTAGCACCATTAATAAACTTCAACCTTTACACTGATTGAAGACAACGAAATGAAAGTTGCCCATTTTATTTAGCAACACAGACAAAAACATGTTTTTCTTTTTGTTTTTTGAATACTTTATTTCAAATATCCCATTTCCCAACCATATGACAAAAAATTTTAAACATATTTGTGGTCCTACACCTTTTATTATTTTCTCAATTAAGTTTTATACCTTTGAAACTTTTTGTTGAAGTCCTATACCTATGCAGATTAATCAAAGTAGTCAATATTTTTAGTCCTCAATCTTTCACTATTTTTTGAATTGAGTCAACTGAATTCAGAAAATAGTGAAAGATTTAAGACTAAAAATATGGTTATTCCTATGACAAACCATAGAAAATGGACTTAAACATGAAATTTGAAGATGGATTCAAACATGAAATTTACATCGTTAAGGCACAAACTATAAGCCTTCCTACTGGGATTCCCCATATTTTCCAAGATTAATTTAATCTCTCAGTTTGATATTTTAGCTTGGCCGATTATTTGAGGGAGATAGGTTGTAGAGACTTGGTGTACCACTTGATCTCTCCGCAAGAGAGCCTTAATTGTTTGGTTGAAAAATTGGGTCCTCTTATCACTAATGATGGCTCACTGGACTTTAAACTTCAAAAAAATATTAGATTTTAAGAAATCTGCAACTGCTAGAGAAATGTTAGTTCAAACGGCTTTTGCTTTAATCTATTTCAAAACATAATCAATAGCGAGAAAAATATACTAAAATCCAAATAAAGAAGGGAACAGACCCATGAAGTACATGTGATAAACATAAAAAATCTTGCAAATTAGAACGGGGTTTGATGCATTCCACGGGAACCCAAGGTACTTATTATTTGGAAATTATCGTAAGTCCTATAGAAATAATAAGAATCAAGAAAAATAGATGGTCAATAAAAGCCAGACTCCTAAACCTTGCAAGCAGTCCTTTCTAACCTGAAATAATGTTTATATGCATAACTATGAAAAAAGGCCAAAACATAAGAAAATTCAAAATTAGGTACGCAACTTCTTACTACCAGATTTGCACAGTAGTGCCACAATTAAAAATTATCCCAAACATAAAAATTTCACTTGGCACTTCATCCTTTCCTTTTACACCTTGATGGAATCTATAGGAAATTGATTAAAATTAAGATTCACTAGGTCGACATACTAGGGGGTTGTCATTTACACTGCATGCAACTGCTCATCTAGAAAGTCATCATTGATTGGGCTCATACCTCCCCTATGCTATACTAGCCGGCTCAAGTGATCTACTACCCCATTCTCCAAGCCTTTGTTTTCCTTGAACTCTACATAAAACTGTTGAAGTAAGAGTATCCATCGAATGAGTCTTAGCCTTACTAGTATGTACTTTAATGCTGCATGATCAGAATAAACAATAATCGCAGCACCTAGAAAATAACATCTGAACTTATCTAAAGCAAAAACCAATGCAAGATGTTCTTTTTCTATGGTGGTGTAGTTTTTTGGGCTTCTTTAAATTTCTTTAAGAAATAATATATGGCATGAGGGATCTACCCCACTAATTGGCCTAAAACCACTGTAATAACATGGTTGGAAGAATTACACATTATCTTAAAAAACAAACTCTAATAACTATCTTCTACTTTAATAGGTCAAACACCCTCTTACTTTACTCATCAAAGGTAAACTCCCTATTCTTATGAAGTAGCCTATACAATGGTTGTGCAAACTTGAAAAGTTTAAAATGAACCTACAATAAAATCCTACATGACTAAGAAAAAAGCAAACTTCCTGCACATAAGAGGGGTATGACAAATAATATATAAGGTTTATCTTACCTCTATCAACCTCATTACCTTTAATAGAAACCACATCCTAAAACTATCCCTTATTGAGCAATAAAATGAAACTTTTAGTAATTAAAAATAAGGATAGTTTCAAGGGTTCTCCTAACAACCAAAATGAGTGATCCAAACACAAATCAAAATA
>JAOXYD010007314.1:0-15343 GCA_028565735.1 Pinacopodium congolense | reverse complement strand
CCTTCAAACTCCAAGCTTTCCATAATGGATCCTTCTTGAATTATGCCTAACTTTAAGATTAACATCATAAACTCAAACCATTAGTGATTAAGCATGTTTTGTTATCATCAAAACCCATATTGGAACCTCCCTTGGTTCAACAAAATTAATTATATTTTTAATAGATTTTTATTATATTTTGACCCCTGATTGCATGCTCAGATGTTTAATTTGCAGGAAATTATGATTAAATGGAGAATTATGCAAAAATATCACAAGGAGGGCACTCTCCAAAAGATCAATGCAAGTCTAGAGAGACCCACGTTGGGGTCCTTAAAACTCATGTTAAGGTATGCTATAAAAAGAGTTATACGACAGTTATATCACCCGTCGTTAAGCTTCTAGTCAAGCTATCGTTATAAGCACAGACAAGCAAATTAGCCACTAAATCACCATAATTTCAGTTGAGGCATGTCAGGCAATTAAAGCCTTGTCTCGTAAGGATAAAAGAGGTTGTCCTTAAGCTTCTTCAAGTGGAAAATGACAAGGTAAATGCTAGAATTAAAGGGAGATTAGATCTAAAAAATTTCTCTCCACCTTTCCTTTGTGTTCTTAGTGTTCTTCACCTGCAAATAGTTGTAATTTAGATTTTGAGTTGTTTTCTATTTTGCCAAACATTGGAGCTTGTTATTAAGACATATATCTATAATTAAAGATCATTATTTCTAACTCGGATTTCGTCATGTTATGCTCTATTTTTAATATTAATCAAAGTCTTATGCTTCAACTAACATATCTTTATGTTCTTTGATTTTCTTGAGGATTAATTGGGGAATTTAAGCTTTACTAAAGCTGAGATCAGATTTCAGAGCCTGTAATTCATTCAGGAGAACTTCTTAGGTGTTTTATTAACTTATACTCATTACTTACCTCTTTATTTTTGTATTCATCAAAGTATGTTGCTTAAGATATTTGTTTTGATTACTTTGATTAATATGTGTAGCTAAATCGAATTTTAGCTAAGGATTGGTGTGTAAATGAATTAAATGAGATTTTTTTTATGTTTAAGGGATTGATTTTGGTTTATTGAAGAACTAAATAATTTGTTTTTAAGTTGGCCACTTATGAAAGATTAATAAATTATATAAAACTTGAGAAATCAACTTAGGTTGTGGGAATAATTACTAAACTAAAAAAATTAATAATTGCATAAAAAACTTAATTATTTGTGAGAGTTTGTGTTTTAAGATTAAAAATCCAGAAGCTAATTTCCTAATCTTAAAGCCTATTAAATTGATTTAATGTATAACCAAACTTCCTATTAGGATTAATAATAGAATAGATCTAGTTTTAACTATAACTTTGTCTTAAAATTGTGAAGATACTCTAAATCAATATCCAAAATGCTAATTGTTCAATTTATTCATTAAAAACCTAATCCTTAGCTAAATTCTATAATTTGGTAATTTTTGATAATTTTTTAAAGCAATTTAGAAATAATTTTACATTGTTTGAAATCAAATAAATTAATTTAGCATTTTTTTGGCTATTTAATTAAACGATTAGATTTTCCTGGATAATTGTAATCTAATTAAACTAGTAGTTGTAGATTCTCTTTGTACGATCGACATTCGAACTTTTAGTCCATTATACTACTTGTTGCGATAGGCACACCTGCCTACACATTGGTTTAAAATTAAAGTTTGAAATTATGTTTAAAATTAAGTTACCCAAAATAACTACAACAACTTTTTAACATCGTTGCTAAGGAAGGAACTAGAATATTAGGGATAAACTGGCACCACTTACTCTATTACTTATTTATATTGTTTTTTTTATTTTTTTTAATTTTTGTGCATTTTTTTTGTTTTAAAGAATGAGTGATTTTGTTGCTTTTTTGTTGTCTTAATTGTATTGTATGATTGTGGTTAGTCTTTTTCTCTTGATAGCTGTTTTCTTTAAGTTTATATACATACCTGGGGCGAAAAGTTTGAAATTTTTGACTTTGATCTGGATTTTAAGTTTCAAAGGAAAAAAGAAAGAATCTTGAGTTACCACGTCTGATTCTTTAGAAGTAAGAACATCTAGCGAAACTGAATCTAAACCTGTAGAAATAGATCCACAGGAACATGTAGTTATCCAATCTCAGGAAGAACCTAGAGAACTAACCATGATGAACTTAGAAATGAAAAATAAAGGTAGACCTATGACCAGCATGGTCTGGCCTAGGGTCAGTACCAATAATTTTGATATCCCCCATAATATCATTTCTATGGTTAGGTCTTTACAATTTGATGGATCAACTCTAGAAGATTCGAATGAGCATTTGCAAAACTTTTTAGACATTTACTATCTTTTTATAAGCAGTGGGGTTTTGAAAGATGCATTGAAGCTTAGACTTTTTAATGTTTTCCTTAGAGATAAAGCTAAAGCCTAGTTATCCACACTTCAACCTCATTTCCTTACTGCATGGGATGATTTAATGAAGCTTTTCTTAGCTAAAATTTTCTCACTTGCCAAGATAGTCAATCTAAAAGGCAAGATTAGATCATTTGTACAATATGAGAATGAGAACTTATACGAGGGTTGGGAGATATTCAGAGAAATGCTTGTCAAGTGTCCTAGCCATGGATTTAATATGTGATAAGTAGATATTTTCTACATTAGTCTTAAACCTTTGACTCGTAGTACTATCGATGCTACAGCTGGAGGTAACTTCATGAAAAAGACTCAGAATGAAGCTTACAATCTAATTGTAAAGATGACAATGAACAAATTTCAGTACAATTCCAAATTTCATCCTTAGACGCCACATGGCATTAATAAAATTTCTTATAAAGTACAGTAGTTTTTGCAGCTCAAATGAAAGTACTGAAGAAGAAGCTAGATAGCTTAATGAGTGGCATTGGTAGCAGCACCCTTAGAGTTTGCCTCCAAAGTTAGATATATTAAGTCAATTAAGAAGAGAAAGTGTAACAAAAAGGACCAAAGAAGTTATGATAAATCTAAATCAACCAAAGGAGACTTTAACGCAAACGTCTCCATCCCATAATGAATTGCTTCAAATGTCCCTGATGCAAAAGTTCCTCAATAGTAAATTTGAGGTTTTTACACTCTTTAGTGTTATGATCATAATCTCGATAAAATCTATAACAATTTCTTATAAATCATATCCTTGAGGAGGGTTTGTTAAATCTTATTCTCCAATAGAGTTTAATATGTGCTATAAATTACTACAAGCAACTTGAATTTTGTTCTTCCTCTTGGTACATCCTTTTTCTTTAGGTGATTTGTTACTCTACTTCCTCTTATAGGGACTTTTTTAAGCACCCTATAAAAAATTCAACATCCTTTAAGGTTGTTGAATTAAGGTAGGTTCCAATTTAATTTTTTATGATAATAAACATTTTTTGTTACTGATGATTTAATTTATATTAAAGCCTTTAAAATATAGGCATATAGAAGACGTATTTGATTATAATTGAAGTGAAAAGAAGTCTATATAAAAGCTAACTTGAGGATGAGTCAAGATTAAGGGAATTAAAAATTGGTTTATTTAGCTAGTTCTTGATATGTTCATATGTCTTGATTGAAGTCTCGATGGCTTAAGAGCTTTTTAACTCATGTATATTACTTATGTTTTGGTAAAAAAATATAATTTTTTATAAATTAAGACATATCTGATTTTTTTATTTCAATTGAAGAGTCTTAGTCTTTAAAACTACTCTGAAAAAGCTTTTGAAGCTTGTTTGAATCAATTTTCAATAAAAAGAAATTGGTTTTAGATGTTTGAAAGAGCTTGAAAAATTCAATAAAATTTGAAAATAGATTTGCAGAACATTTATTAACTAATGTTGGCTATTGGTCGACCAATACTAGGGTTTTGGTACATATTGGTCGATTAGTGTACGGTATGAGCCGATTGATATGACGGATTAGTTATTTGATGCACCTATCTAGTCGACCATTTAATGACTAGTATTAGTTCCAACAACTTGTTCTTAATTCTAAAAAGTTTTAATCCTAAAGTAATGATTAAAATAGGTTTGTAACTTTTTTTTAAAATTAGTAAGGTTATAAATACATGTCTAAAAGATTGTTGACGGAGTTTTTTTAAGCCTTGAGAATTTATAAGATCAAAAGAGATTCTTAATAAGCATTCTTATTATCTTGGAACCTAGAATTCAAGATTTAGACTTTAAAGAAAATGATTGAACTTTGTTGATTTCATTTTAAGTGAAATTGCATTATGATTCATTCAAAAAATTTCAAGAATTTTTCAAAGCATGTATTGTCATATTGATTAAGCTTTGAACAATATTAAGCCCTAGTTATTATGATTTCAACTAAGAAACTATTGAAAGTGCATCATTTGTAAAGGGACATTAAATTTGTTATAGATTGAATTATAAAAGGTTACTTTTCACCTTAAAAATATTGTAAAAGTCTTATATACCCCTTTATAAAAAAGATTGGATTTGTAAAAAAAAAGGTTTTTCTTCACCTAATTTTTAAAAAAGATTTAAGTGAAGCATCCAAGTGAAATTTGGAGAGTGAATAAGTGAAGTGTTATTACTAAACTACTATAAAATTTTGATTAGTAAATTTTCTCTACCATCTTTCTTTATTATATTTTCTTATGCACTTGATCTATAATGATATTATATTATATTAGGTGTTTTTAGGAACATTCACTAATTATAATATCAATTTTAAGTTTAAAATTTTCTTAAAATACCTAATTCATTTCCTTCCTCTTCTTAGATGTCATTTAGGCCTAATAATGTTGATATATCTTTTTGTTTTTTTCTAAACCTCTTCAAAGATATGGATTATTTCCCATTTGTAAAGACTTCCATAATGGTTGGTGTATCTTTTACCTTTTCTCAAAAGCAAAAATCGCAATAAAGGTGTTGAGGTTGAATATTTATGTGACTTAAAAGGTTGAATTATCTTATATAATCTCAAAGGGTCTAATATAACTTTTCTATTAATTTGAACAATGTTATTAATTCATGAGGTCTGCATCGATTACTGGCAAAAAGAATCTTAAACAAATTTTTTAGTAGCTTGACGTTTGGTAGTAAGCAGTGTCTACGCTTATAAGCCCTAAGACCATCTCTTGTCTATCCGATGTGGGATTAATGCAACATGCTTACTCTTTATTGAAGCACTTAACATAAGATTCTCCTCCATCCAACCTCGTGATGCCCTCATCATAGTGGCCCACCCTGCCTACCACTATCATTCTATCCACGACTATTGTTCCACTTATGACATGCGCTCAGCGCGGGGTTAGATGAGAGCAAAGATTGGCTTTAATATTACTTTTTCATGGGGTCATTACCCTCTCCCCCAAAAGATGCCTTTTTAGAGAGTGTAGCACCCAATGGAAGTGAAGTAGGGCCCACCCACTAGGCCCTTAGGTAGAACCATTACCCTCTCTCTAGGTCCACTCTGGAGTGTGCAGCGTTCAAGCCCATGGATCATTACTCTTTCTCCACAAGACGCCTTAAAGGGGTGTATAATGTCCACACTTATAAACCCTAAAACCATCCCTTATCTATCTGATGTGGGACTAATGCACCCTGCCTACTCTTCATTAGAGCGCTTAGTGTGATATTCTCCCCCACCCAACCTCGTGACGCCATGTCACAGTGGCCCACCCCACCTACCACAACCATTCTATCGACGATTGCCGATCCATCTACAATAGGTAGCACTCGGCACGGGGTCAAATGAGAGTAAAGGTTGCCTCTTATACCACTTTGTCACGAGACCATTACCATCTCTCCTAAAAGATACCTTATCAGAGCATGCAATATCCAGTGAAAGCGAAGTGAGACCTACCCACTGGGCCCTTGGGTTGAACTATAATCCTCTCTCTAGGTCCACTCTAGACTATGTAGCGTTCAAGCCCATAAGTCAATACTCTTTCTCCAATAAGATGCCTAAAAGGGATGCGAAGCGTCCACGCTTATAAGCCCTAAGACCATCCCGTGTCTATCCGATGTAGGATTAATGCACCTTACCTACTCTTTATTGGAGCACTTGGCATGACAATATCCATTGTTTCTCCGAATTAAATAGTGTGATTGAACAAATCTATCATTTTTATTATAGGGTTGCTATAGTGACAATTTGAACTTTGATAATAAAGGTCCTAACAGTATGTTTCCAATGAAAAGATTACTAAATTTAACATAAAGTATGCTCCTAGTGTTACTCTTATGGAACATAGGGTGAAAGTGGTGGTGTATTGCAGATGGAGTTAGAACGTTGTTTTGTTTAGACCTTTTCTTAGGCCTTATTTAGTTGGGTATTGATTTTTAGTTTTAGTTTCTTGTTTTTCTAAATACAAAAATTGAAAAAGAAAACATACCAATACAACACAGAAATCGAAAACAAAAATACAACAACTAATATAAAAACATAACAACCATAATATAAAATTATAACCTACAACCCAACTAAATATTATTTGTCAATGCACTATAGTAGCTTCATCTTGAATATGTCTAGTTGTTATGTACTATAAAATAGTTCAGTTATGAAACTCATAACTCCATACAAGCATAAGTCTAGAATTAAAAGTTGCGATTTAAATTTGTAATTATTATTGAATACTATTAAGGTTACTAGAAGACTCATATAATCAAAGTTAGAGTTGGGTTGAGAAAGTAGAGGTGAACTTATTGGTTCCATATTTTGTTATGAATGGGGATGTACATCTATGATTGTCAATCATATGTTTTCTCAAAATATTAGGAAATGATTTTAAACAGATATCACAAGTTTTTTGCATGGGCTTGAGTCTTTTGAATTGACGTGAATGAGGATTTGAAATAAAATATGAAATTAATTGTGAACTTCTTTTGGCAAACTTACAGAACTAGATATTGGGATTTTAAATGATATGAAATTAGTTTAGAGGGTTCAGAGTGTTGTGATTTCTGTAAGATAGGCTTGAGGTAAGGATTTGAAATAGAATATGAGCGTGAATTGTGAACAACTTCTACAGTTAAATATCTAAAATGATCTCATTATAACAAATAGTGATTGTTTTTATAATGACTTATGAGCCATTCACTATCACTCCTACTTTTTGTGATTTTTAATTTTTAATTTTTGTTTTTTATTTCTTATTTTTTTAAGAACATAAACTTATTTAGTTGAAATTTATAATAAAAAATAAAAACATGCTTAGTTGATAGTTTTCTTAAATTAATTTAATATAATAACTAAATATAAAATAAATTCAAATTTTTAGAATAAAACACTCTCATATACCTTTAAAAATACATAATAATTAATAGATTATATTCATTATTCAATGCAGAAAAATATGCTTATAAAATCTGTTTATTAAAATTTTAAAAATAATATTTCCTTGTTTATAATTTTTTATTTCTATTTTTATAAATTTGTAAATAGTGTGTCTAAATAGAAAAAAAAAACGAGTTTCTATCATTAGAATCGAGTTTATAACATTTTACACGAAACCTTTTCAGGAGCCAAACGTGAAGGAGAGAGGAAAATACAATCACGATGATGGGGAAAACTTTGCACTAAAAGAGAAGGAAGCGGGACAGACTTAAGAAGCTTTATCATAGTTTATTTCGATTATACTAGCAAAGCAAGGCCTGATGCTTTTAAATCGGGACAACTCCTTCGTAGCTATAGTTTTGAAAGCTAAATACTACCCAACAACACAGTCTAGAAGCAAAAATTGGTCATAGCACAAGTTTCAATTGATGGAACATTGACGAAGCCCTATCAATTTTACAAGATGGAATAATGTGGAGAGTAGGGGATGCAAAGTCCACATATATGGAAACGTGTCTGCTTACCGAAGTCAATAAGCAAACAAGTATAATCCCAGTTACAGATACCTGGTAGGCAGCTTGATAATTTCTAAACAGCGAGGATGAAATAAGGAGTTGATTGACAGGATCTTTATAGTAGAAAAGGCAAAGACAGTAAATAGTATCCCACCTTACCTAAATCCATTAAAGGATAGTGTGATATGGAGATACAATAAATTTGGCATCTACAAGCTTCGCTTAGCCTATGTGACCTAAAAGACTAAGTAGACACATCAAGATCAGATGACGGATTGCTAGGAAGAATGATATGGACTTACAGGTACTTTCAAGAGTGCGACATTTCATGTGACGTATAAGGGCATGTTATCTGTTTATTCAATATTCAGGAGTTCTTAGCAAATATGGAATGCATGAGATGCATAGAAAACGTAAAAACATTAGCGAATGCAATTCTTCATTGCTTCATAACTATAATGGCTGTGATTGGCCTCGACGAACTTCTGGTTCATAGTTAGTATGGCAGCGGGTTGACCTGGGGTTGCGCCAAATTCATAGGATCAATATGGATCCAAAGTCCAATCTTAGGGAAATAGACTCAAATCCTAAGAATCGAATCCACCTTTGTTTATTGATTTTCAGAAACAAGTCAAGCCCGGTACTTTTTACTAAGCCTATACATAGTTTAAATGTCGAGAGAATCACTTCAATAAATAAATTATTATAAAGAAATATTAAAATTAATTCATAAAATTATTAAATAGAACAAATTTGAAAATAATTTAATTATAAATAATAAAATAATGCTTAAAAAACTAATCACACAAAATTTTTAATATGGAAAACCATTTCAAATTAAAGAAGTAAAAAGTATAGGTACAATCTAATAAATTTTCTACCATAATAAATTGGTATAATCATTAGTTTTCTTTAATCAATAATTAAGGTCAATAATTACAAAATAATTCTCAAGAATTAAATTTTTAATGACCACTGATAAGAGAGAATGCAAACAAATACTAAATTAAATGTATGAATCAAAAGCTCTTTAAGATCATAACAAACTTAAATACACTTAATTTAATAGAACAAAAAGTCTTCTTAAGTTTTTCTTTCTCACATCTCCCACTTCCCTCTCTCTTCTTTTTGCGTTCTTTTATTTGATTTCTTGTTCTCTATGTTTCATGTCTCGCTGGTCACAAAACACATCCTATATATATATATGAGCAAATAAGACATCGACTTTGAAGTCTTTATAAAACACAGATTTGAAGTCTTCTTCAATAGGGTCATCCACCAATTTAAATTGTTCATGCAATTTTTTTCTATTTTCCTTTTTTTAATAAAGACTTATCCTTATATAATTAATGAGACTACCAAAAAACTCTTCTATACATCAATTTGGGAGAGACTATAATCCTTGTAGTTGAACATCAAGTCTTAACCTTCTTCCTTAATAAGGACTTTGTCAATATATTTTAACCATTATCATCAATATGAATCTTCTTAAGTTGCAATTGTTTGAAATGCCTTATCAAATGATATCTCACATCAATGTACTTCGATCTTGAATGGAAAGAGGAACTCTTACCAAGATAAATAATGCTTTGACTATCCTAAAATAATACATAACACTCTTATTTGAAATTGAGCTCCTTTAGATGTTTTTTTCATCTATAGTAACTCTTTACATGCTTCGGTTGTCGTAATAAATTTATCTTCTATAATAGAAAGTACAATACAACTCTATAATTTTGATTGCCATGATACTGGTCCCTTAGTAAATGATATTAAGCATCCCAAAATAGACTTCCTTGAATCAAAATCAACTATATTTGTATCTAAATAACCAATTAATATAGACTTATTAGTACCAAAACACAAGTATAATTTGGAAGTTCCATATAAAAACCTTAATATCCATTTAATAGCATCTCAATGTTCCTTACTAGGACTAGAAAGGAACCTACTAACAATGTCAACAGCATGAACAATATCTAGCGTAGTACACATCATAACATACATTAAACTACCAACTGCTAAAGTATAAGGAACATGTTACATACTTGTCTTTTCTTCATCAGTTAAAGGACTTTACTTAGTACTCAGTCTAAAGTGATTAGTAAAAGGGGAACTAACCACTTTAATATTGTCTATGTTAAACCTTTGAACTATTTTTTCAATATAATTTGCTTAAGATAACCATAAATTCTTTATTTTATCATCTCAAATACTCCTTATACCAAGGATTTACTTTATTAGCCCTAAGTTTTTCATGGTAAAATACTTGCTCAACTATTTCTTCAAACTATCTATTTTAAAAGCATTCTTCCTAAAAATTAACTTGTCATCCGCATATAACAAAAAAAAGATAAAATCATCATCAGAGAATTTTTCGTAAAAACAAAATAATTTAAAGTAGTCTTTTTATAACTTTACTCTTAAGTAACTAACTCAAACTTCTTCTACCATTATCTTAGTGCATATTTCAAACATGTAAACTCATAACTTACAAACATGGTTCTATTTCTCTTTTATCTTGAAACTCTCTCGTTGCTCCATATAAATCTCTCCCTCCAAATCACCATGAAGAAACGTCATTTTTATATATATTTGTTTAACCTCCAAATCAAATATAATTGTTAAACTAAGCATAACATGAATGAAAGACGTCTTAAAAATAGGAAAAAAAATTTCATCAAAATTAATACCTTTCCTTTGAATCCCTTGATAACTAATTTAGTTTTATATCATGGTTGTGAAAAGTGTTCTTTATGTTTGACTCCATACATCCACTTACTTTTTGTAATCAGGAAAAGAAGATATTTTATTTAATATTCATCCTATACAGAAATAGGGATACATATATATGTACATATGTGTGTGTGTGTGTGTGTGTGTGTGTATTATATATATATAAATATATATATAAGTTATGAACCTAATTAAAGAATAAGATCATTGTGTCATGGCTAATATCTTGCCTATAATCCATAATAGTCCTTATAATCAATTAATTCCTTCAATCGAGCCTGTAATTTATTACATTTCCCCTCAAATTGGAACATAGATATTAGTTATGCCAAAATTGTTACAAAATATAGTTAACTTGAGCACTGTTTAGAGCTTTTGTAAAAATATTTCTAAGTTGTTCTCCAGTTTTGACTTATCATATGAAAACTAAGTTTTGTTGCATCTTCTTATGAAAAAAGTGTCAATTAATTTTAATATGTTTAGTTTGTTAATGAAATGCAGGCTTAGATGCAATATGTAAAATAGTTTGATTACCACAAAATAGTTTTGTTGATTTTGACACTTTTAGATCAATTTCATATAATATTGATATACCTGTATTATCTCACTAGTGGCCTATGCCATAGTCAGTATTCAGATTCTACACTCAATCTGGATACAATATTTTACTTCTTTCTTTTTCATAAGGCCAAATTTCTCCAACAAGTACACAATAACCAGTTGAATATTTTCTGTCAATTTTAGAACTTACCTAATCAACTTCTACATTCAAGATGAGTATCCATGATTTTTGTATAGTATCCCTAGTCTAGAAGCTCCCTTCAAGTAACATAAGATTTGTTCTAAGGTTGCCTAATGATGAACAATTAGAGAGAACATGAATTAACTTGTAGCACTAACATAATATCAGGATAAGTTATTATTAGATAATTTAACTTTCTAACCAATCTTCTGTATTTCTCAAGATCTTCAAACAATTCTTCATATTTAGAGGGTTGTAAAATTAAGGATCATTAGAATGCTACATAACTTGATTCTCAATTTTTTAGTCGGGGTTAAAAAATCAAATACATATTTTCTTTGGGACAAGAAAATACCTTGCTTATTCCTCGTCACTTCTATCCCTAAAAAATATTTCAAGAATATTAAATCTTTGGTCTGAAATTGACTGTAAAGAAAAAAATTTAAAGATGAGACATCTATAGAATTATTTTCGGTAATAATAATATTATCTACATATATAATAATAAGAATGATATCGGATGTAAATTGTTTATAAAAGATGAAGTGATCAGACTTACTCTTATTATGTTTTGACTGCCTAACTAAATTTTCAAACTAAGCATGAAGACTTTGTTTTAAACAATACAAAGATTTTCGAAGACGACAACTTTCCCATACCTACCTGATAACAAACCTAAGTAGTTGCTTTATATATACTTCCTCTTGGAGGTCACTATGTAAAAAAGAATTTTTTATATTTATTTGATATAATAGCCAATCATAAGTAGCTACTAGAGAAATGAATATACAAATAGAATTTAATTTAGCTATAGGTAAGAAAGTATTAAAATAATTAATACCATATGCCTGAGTATAACCTTTTGCCACAAGGCATGCTTTACACTAAGCTATTGAGCCATTAAAGTTAACTTTGACTGTAAACACTCATTTACATCTAATGTCCTTGTGGCCAACAGTTAAGTTTACAAATTACCATATACCATTAACATTTAAAGGATTCATCTCATCTATCACAACATTATACCAACCGTGATGGGATAAGGGTTCACAAATAGTTTTTGAAATAGTGATAGAATCAAGTGAGGCAATAAAGAATAAGAAGACAAAGAAAAATAAGCATAAGAAACAAAGGAAGAAATAAGATAAGTGCACTAATATTTAACTTTGAAAAGAGCAACAAAAAGGTCAACAGGTGTTAGATTTGATGACGAAGAAGAGATAGGCATGGCTTAGGACGATCTCATCTTTTAAAATAGGCCAAATGAATAGGTGAAAATTGTGGTTACGTTGAAATAACTGTTGTGAATTGATAGCTAATTTCATAGATGAGTAGATCATCATCTTAGAGATAGAAGATATAGTAAACAAAGGAGTATATTCTAAAAAGATAACATCAATTGATGAAAGATATTTTTTAAGAGTGGAACAGTAACATTGATAGCCTTTTTTTATACGAGAGTGGCCTACAAAAACATATTTTAAAGGCTTAGGATCAAACTTAGTAACTTGAGGATAATTATCACGAACAAAGTCAGTACTACCAAATTTTTGTGATGAAATACAGAAAAAGGTTTTTATAGGAAAGAGAATAATATAATGTGTCTCACTATGAAAGATAGTTAAAGGTATATGATTGATTAGATAGCATGTTGTGTAGACTATATCAAACCAAAAGGTTTTAGGAGCTTTAATTTGAAATAACAAGGTTGTAGTTGCTTTACGAAGGTGATGATTTTTTTTCTTTCAGTGACACTAGTTTTAAGAAGATGTATTAACACAGAAGGATTGAAGGAGAACGTCATTTTGGATTGTGTAAGCTTAGAATGGTGTGGAAATGTATTACTTGGCTTTATCACTTCTCAAGGTAAGGACAGAGATATTAAACCGAGTTTTTTTAGCATAAAAATCAATAAAATTGGGAAATAATTCAAAATAAATTTTCATTGAATAGGGCCATGTTACATGAAAGAAATCATCAACAAATGTAACAAAATATTGAATCCTAATTTTGGACATAACAAGACAAACTCTAAATATCATAACGTATTAGTTTAAATGGAAAAGTAGTGCATTTATTGATCCAAGGAAGGAAAGATAAATGATGATGTTTGGTAAACTTCAGGACTCATAATCTAAATGATATACATTATTAAATTGAGGACACAATTTCTTTAAAAGAGGTAAAGAGTGATTCCTAACCAATAATAAAATTGAAATGGAGTCAAGAAACTATAGCAAGTAATAGGTCTAGGCACTTAGCTATCTAAAATATGGAAACACCCAGTTTAACTCCTCTACCAATAGTCTTTTTCATCATAAAATCCTAAAAGATATAATTATCAAGAAAAATGAGATACAATAATTTAAGGCACAAGTGAGTTTATTCATAGATAATAAATTAAAGAAACATTTTGGTAAGTTCAAGATAGAGGATAAGGACAATAGTTGAGTAAGATCAATAGTGCTAATGCCAATAACAGAAGAAATAAAGCCATCAACTAAAGTAACATGAGAAGTTGATGATTGTTTATAAAATGTAGAAAAAAACGGGAGTTATCTGTCATATGATTTAAAGCACCTAAATTAATGACATATTAGGAGGAAAAGGAAAGAAGACATATAGATGCGTTATCTAATTCAACACTAGCAATGACAGGGTAAGACAAATTTTTCAGTTCTTGATATTAGGTGAATTTAGCCAATTCATTGGCAAACAAAGTAATAGTGTTCTTAGTAGATGAACTAGGCGTATTATAGTTATAACATGGGCAAAATGAGATTCTGAAATTTATTCAGTAGCTTTAAGCACGTAAGTTTGGTGTGACCCAGTTCATGGCCATGTCGATAATTAATTCCTGTGGAATCTTGATTTTTATTATTCTAATCGCCTACTCCACCTCTGTTATTAGCTTTATAATCTCAAATTCATGAGTTAGACTTATAAGAGCATTAAAAGTCTGAGTATGAACAAAAGCAACTGTATTGCTATATGTGGAAATTATTCAAGTAAACACCTTATGCAAAGAAGAAATGTCTGTATTAGATAAAAATTGAGATTTGGCAATGTCAAACTAAGAATTTTGACCTATCACAAAATTTATGATTATCATCTATTCTCATTGAACCTGTTGGACCTTAATTTCAAGATTGCATGGTAAAAAAACATTTAATGTCTTATAAATCCTTTTAAAATGTATAAAATATATTTGAAGGGCTTAGTCTTGTTGTTTAGTTCGATAAAACTCCTTACATACTTCATAAATTCAAGAGATGTTTCCTTTTTCAAAATATAAAAAGCCTAAATTATTTATTAACTCTTTGATATACTCAAAATAAATTATCAGACTTATGGCCTTATTGTCAATAGAATTCTAAATTTGAAAAAATAATTAGGTGTCATCTTATATCCACTCCTTTCTAGTATGGTTCAAAGAGGAATCATCAGTAAGATGATGATCCTTAGAGATACTCCTTAATTAAATTTGAACTGTATTACACCATTTAAAATAACTAGGTCTAATTAAATTATGTTATGTGATTTTAGAAATCATAGGGATGATATTTGTGACAACTAAATTCTTTTAACCATTAAAATATAAAATTATAACAGGATAAAAGTAGATTAAGCGAAGTAAATAGGAATATGGCCCAAAAAAAATAATATGTTAAAATACAAGTTGTTATTCGACAATTTGAAGAATAAATAAAAGATGTTGAGCAATTAAAATCTGTGTAGGAGATCAAGAAACTGCACAGGAGAATAATGGAAATTACGGTTTAGGTTTGTAAGGAGATGTCACCGAATGGAGTTACATCGTCGACATGCTAGAGATGGAACAAAAAGGAGAATCAATGACAGAGAAGAGATCAGAGGGCAATATGTGATTGCATGTGCTATCACGCAGTGGTGCGTGGTTGAGGAATGAAGATGCTCGACCAATGTGCGAGGGTCATGCATGTGGTTTCTGTAAGTCCTATGGCACCCAAGAGGGGGGTGAATTGGGTATTAAAACTTTTTCGCAAACTCAAAACTAGCAACCTAA
>JAOXYD010007303.1:0-15344 GCA_028565735.1 Pinacopodium congolense | reverse complement strand
TATATATATATATATTTTTATTTTTATATTTTATTAATATATTAATTTTTAATTTTTAAACTATTTTTTATTTTCTGGATTTAAAAAATGGAAACAAAAAATTAAAACAAAAAAATATCTAAGTGATATTTAATTTAAAAATCGTATATTCTCACATTAAAGTCAATTGAAATTATAATTTGAATGTATACTCACAGACTGAAAGTTATAATTCTTTTTTATTAAAGAATAAATCGTGATATTTTTTATATTTTTATTATATTCAATTTCTTAATAGGAGTGCATTTGTGACTTTAATGAATTTTCTTTGAAAAATGGATATTTTAATTCACAAATTTAGAAAATTTATCAAAGTTTTTTTTTAAAAAAAAAATCTACTTTTTAAGCTCTTTAATGTCTAAACTCATATCTAAACTCTCATATGTTATTAAATATATCCTGATGTTGGCTTCCATTAGTGACCACTATTAATTTTAGTAACATGACCAAATAGGAAAACTATCTGATTAATTTATGAGACACGTGGTTTTAACAAAGAACGAAATTAATTTAAGTCCAACTAAATCCAATTCCATTATCTTCTAAATCCCTATTCTAGCTTTGAATTAAACTAATCTTGTAGTTAAATGAGATCATTATCTTCACATTAAATCCTGGCCACCATACAAAGGCTTTGACTACCACTACTATCTTCACGCTGCCACTTTCGTAGAGCCATTATCTTTGACTCCTGAAGTTAACTAGTAGCAAAGGTTCATTGTCCGTCACGAGACAACTAGAATTGTTTTTGTTTGGAAATCAATGTCTAATCACTCTTATCTCTTCATTGAACTCAAAATTTGTTTTAGGAAAATTTAAAGAGAGACCAAAAAATGCAAGTTTCTCGGTACCGTACTCAACACACGGTCCACTTTCACTTTAACATCTGTAAGCTTAGAAGTAAACCAGAAATTTATTTTTATTTTTATATATTTTTATTTTTTTATTATATTTATATATTAAAATTTAAAATTATATACTATTTATTTCGATTTTTATATTAAAAAATCATATAAAAAATCATAACCAAAAATTCAATAAAGCTTCCCCAATTCTTCAAAACAAAAGGCTTTATTCACCAGCTCTTTGCTATATTTCAATTGACCTATAATCTACCTATTTGGTTCAAAGATCTGCATCTTATTTAAGAAATCAACAGCACAGCACCAGAAGACCTATTAGGAAATCTAGTTGTCTTCTTATATTGGAAATTGTCAAACATATTCTAGAATTGTACAAAGTAGAAATCCTAGACTGGGATTATCTAGTGAACCTACGAGCTTTTTAATGTCCAAAACAAAGTTATGCGGTTCTGTCATTAGGTTGTAAAGACTTCAGTTTAGCTTTTAGGGTAGAAACCAAATGGATGTGGGTCTGTCGATGATGGGGCGTAGTAGAGGTAGGGGAGGCTTCTAATGTGGTTTGGGTGTACTTTTGCTATCACTACAGCAAAAAGAATTTTAAGCAACTATAGGTTTACAATAAATTTAAAACGTGATGTTAAAAATTATTGTAATTTTAAAATGTGTTTTGGCTCTCTGTCTTGTCGTCTTGGCTTGATTGATTGCGTTTTGTTACTTCTTGTTTGCATGTTTTTGCCCCTGTGCTTGGAAGCTATCTCTTTATTTCCTATTTAATCACATTCTTTTGATTTTAAAACAAATTCTTGTAATGTAAAATTTTTAAAGTGTTATTTTTAATAATATTAAAAAACAACAATAATAATTATTTGTTATTATATATTAAAGAGGTAACAAAATAGAAAAACTTGTTGCATTAAAATTTTATATATACAACAACTAGAACTATTACTAATTAAAATAACTTTAAATAATAAAAAAACTTTGCTATTGAAAATTGTGTATTTATTATTTTATTTTTAAATTTAATATTTGAATATTTTCAATAAAAAAAATAATGCTTTCAAATGTGTGGACTATTTTATGTTTAATCTAAGTTCTTGGTTGACCTTAGAGATTTTTCTATTATATATACATATACTTTTTATAATTGATTAATTTGTTCTTAGCTTTTATGTCAATATTACAAAAACATAATATATTTTGCTTATAATTAATTCAAATATTATTTTTTTAATGTCAACATTTCTTTAATTTATACACACTCGCATTAGTTTTCTTCTCTTATTATTTACATGATTTATATATATTTTAATATGAATGAATTTTGCATCTCCTTAGATTATTAGATATGGAACCATCTTGGAATTTTACATTTGAGAAAATCCTAAACTCATCTGAGAAAAGATGGACATTATGTCAATCAAGAAGATACTGCAGAGAAATTTCTTGCAAATGACAACTCTAGTGAGGAGAAAATTGATTGCAAAATGACTATTGGAGGTACTCCATTTTCCTTAACATGTCTTCCTTTTTCTCCTATACATCTTTTCAGTTTATTAACGTTTTTGGGTACTGGCAAACATATAGATTGATTGGTAGTTTCTTTTGCTTGTTAACCTAACAATGATGTGATATCAAAATCCTATGTTCTCTTATTCACGGGTATACAATATTTATTTACATAACTCCTTTTGATGTTTTTTTATTTAGTTACACAAAGGACATCATATATATATAACTATGTTACATTATTTGTTATATTGATTGATGATTTCTTTTTGTTAGTACATTGGGTATAAAGTTGATTTTTCCTCCATTGTCTGCTAAATATTCCCTTGGGGTTTTGTAGTTTTTCTTACAAATCAATTCTCTATCACTAAGTATTTAATTGTATAAATTTATCACTTCCTCCTAAATTTATCAATAATTGTATAAATTATTTTCAAGGAATCTTGATCATTTTAAAAATTTGACGTTTTAAGCTATCAAATAGTATTTCAGTTTTGAGTTTATAAACACAACAAATTAAGATTACTTCAAACCTTAAGAAAATTAAGGGATTACATTTTGATAATGTTTATTTGTCTTCTTAGTGATTGAATTATAACCTGTTGAACTTCAATACCATGTTCTGATAAATCAATAATGTCTTTAACAAGTAACATGTATAATTTAATTAGAGTTGATGTTTAGTTGGGTTGTGGATTGTGGTTTTGTGTTATGGTTATTGTATTTTTATATTGGCAACTGTATTTTCTTTATCGATTTATATGTTATATTAGTATGATTTCTTTATCGATTTTTATATTTAAAAAAATAGAAAACTAAAACCAAAAATAAAAATCAAAGTATACAAGCCCTATTTTGAACTTTTTTCATATTTGTCTCTTATAGAATTAATGGAAGAAAAATACGAGGACTTCTATTTTTTTCTTTTATTCTTATGTAGTTTAATAATATTTTTGTTCCTATGGTTTATGATGAATATATATATATATATATATAATATTAACACTCACTAATATAGATAACTATATCAAATTTGACACCTTCTCAATTGAATCTTCTTACCATTGATAATTCTTCAATCAAGTTCTTCAAATTAAAATAGAAGGAATTTTCAAACAAAAAACGAGTTTTAGCATAAATGGCATCCTGAGATTCATGTATTAATAATATATTGACTCAATACGTCAAACATTATGATGAGATAGCATATCCACCTGCCATTATGAGCTCACAATGTTAGGTGTGTCATGATGCCTGGTGTTTGTTTGATACGCCTATGTATCTCCTAAGTGATTACACGTTAGCATTGCGCTGACGTGACATCCCATGTAATAAAAATGTTTGATTAAAAAATTACTAATATTGCATGATTTAATTAAAATAGTTAAATATTTTATTAAGAAATTAAAGCTTAATGTTGCACAAAAAATTTGCAATATTGACTCTGAAAACCAAGAATAATTGGTGGTGGGGACTCACAATTTATGTAAAGAAGACTGCCCATGATTTCTTGAAAATATAGAATTATAAACTCATATTTTTATTTTTATTTTTGCTATGAATCAAATTTCCAAAGTTTTAATAATATAAGAGTGATAACACTTTTTACCCTTAGAAGGAAATGATCTTGTGACTTACTAAAAGTCCGGCATCCAATGCACAAAAACGGGCGGTTGCTAATAGAAGCAAGACTAACCAAAAAGAAGATACCTTTTACAACCCTTTCTACCAATAATCACATTATTGATTGTACAATTGTAGTTTTGAATGGCAACTTTACCATCTCTGAAGGAACCCCAAAAGAAGAAATCTGAAAGTTATTTATGTACTATGTTCACCAAGCACAAGAAATTAGCTGCATATCCACCATGCCTCCATTGTTTATTAGCTTTCCCTTGCTATATTTAATCATATAATATAAGTTACTGGGAGAAGTAAACTACTAGTAAAACAAGCAGGAACAGTTGTGTTAGTAACTGGATTTGCACAAATACAACTGGTTAAGATCTCTCTCCTTTCAGCATGTGCATTTATAAATTAAGTATTAGACTGCTATTATTCAATAATTGTGAATCAAACCCAAAACGAAGAATTAAGGGGTCGTTTGATATTGTTGTAGGTTATGATTTTTAGTTGTAGTTTTGATATATTTATATTGATTTTTGTGTTTTATCCCTGATTTTTGTGTTCTGTTAGTGTGTTGTCTTTTTTGATTTCTGTGTTAAAAATTAAAATAAAAAACATAAACCTTATCAAACAACTCCTAAGACTTCATTTGTTTTCACTTTAATTTTTATTTTTTATTTTTATAAATATAGAAATTAATAAAAATAATACAAAAATTGAGAAAAATAATATATTAATATAGTAAAAAACTTAAAAAATACACAAAAATTAATATATATACACAAAAATAAAAACGAAAAATAAAAAAAATTGATTGGTTTTGAGCTTATATGTCATTATCATTCAACCAATGTTATATATTATCTTTATGAATCCACAAATGTTTACGTTCTATATATGTAAACTAATTAATAAGTCTGTAGCTGTTTTGTCTTTGTTTTGACTTATTCATGAAGCATTAGTTTGATAGACATGTATTTATTACAAACTTATGTGACTATATGAAAGTATTTCCACCAAGCTAAGCTCCTGGGGCTTAAATCCTTCTTGTTATTAATATCGAAAGATACTTCTCCACTTCCCTTAAAGAAATCTTAATGTAGGGTAGGGTAGGGTTGACTGGGCAGTTTATAGTCTGGTTTTAATTGATAGAATATCGAATCAATTACATCAATTAATATATTAAAAATGTTTATTATATTTTTATTTTGACCAAGTCTATAACTTTGGGTGGATTGGAAAAAGGAAACCGTGTTGACTAACGCATCGTGGACAGGCTCGAATAAATGCCATCAGAGGTCCCTTTCACCTCAGTTTAATGCCCCCACGTCCAATACGTGAGTGTAGTTACTAGTAAGTTTCCACTGTAAATTGTAATTTATTGACAAAATTGGAGTACTTAATCGGTTAATCCATGGCTGCAAACAAGAGTAAATCCCCTCTTTTATTATCTAAAAAATGTCTTGTACGACGTCAACAATTCGATTATGCAAATAAGATGATTAATTAGATAAGAAGTAAGACGAGTTTTAAACTTTAGATTGCCACTGTAATTAATTATAGCTATAGAGAAATTAATATTTGGACTGAACATCGAACCGGTAAAGGAAGGGGTTAAAGGTTTAAAGGTTCAACTAGTATAAAATTGTTATAAAATCGATGTTAAACCGGTGTAAAATAATAAGATATATATAAATTATTAATCTATTTTTTGTTAATCTTTTACTAAATTATAATGTAAAAAATATATTACATTAAAAAATTTTATTTTAATGTTTATTATTTAAAATAAAAATATATAACAAAAATTATAAAATAAATAAATAATGTTATATAAGAATTAAATATAAATAAAAATAATAGATTTAATAGATAATAAAAATAATAAAAAAGTAAAAAAAGATTGGAAGAGTGGGTTAGAATAAAAAATTAAAAAAATCAAGAGGGATGAGTTGGACTAGATTAGGTTAAAAAGGGTCAGATCAATAGGTTAAACTGATCGAACCAGTTAAATTAGTAAATTAAACTAAGTCGAACTGGTCAAACTGACCAGTCCGACCTCCAACCCTCCGATTTTTATATATAACAGTTTTTAAAAGAAATCAAACTGGTAAGCTGACCAATTCTGAATTAATCAGGTTAAAATGACCGATTCAGTCCGATTTTTCATACATTGATTAAAACAAATGGCCAAATAATTCATAACACAATAGTCATAAAAATGGTAGCAACGACACTATGTTAATATAAACAAGTTAAACCAAAGTCGCCTTGAAGTCATGTCAAGACAAAAAAACTAATCAAAATATTCTTATTCCTTGGAAAATAACCCCATTAATTTATACTGTATCAATATTTCTCAACATTTTAATCAATATGGACATCGTGATCTATATTTCTTATGTGACCTCAACATACTTTTCAATAACTATAAAATCCTCTTTTGCTAAGGTTGATGAAGAAAAAAATCATACAGATTTTCTGTAAATGTATAGCTAGTTAGGGATCACCAACAACAGAGAACTAGATCAAATAATGAAACTATTTTTCATTAACATAGCACTAAGAATCTTAACGCAGTAAATCTAGTAAATCAGTAAGATTAGCATAGTAATGTGCATGTTAGAATCAAAATCCTAATTCACGAAACAAGATTCAATATCAAAGTATAATTTTTAAAAATCAAATACCTTAACATTTTCTGGAATGCTAGTTTTTATAGATTATGATTATGATATGATTGTTAGGCTATGATTTGGCGATCCTTATAGCTATGATTGTATAAATTCATAACAGATACATAATTTGATCAAGATATTAAGGCATAGTTATAAGACAAACGTTAATAATATACCAATTTTAATTTATATCAACATACTTGTACAAAATGTGAAAAATAATACAATACTTCTGTATTTTACATGGTATCAGAGCATTTTTTCTGGTCACTTGAAACTTTTTTCACCTTAGTTCTGCTTGGCAATTGACTATTAAGTTTTTATTAATTCTGTCTAGGTCAAACCTTGTTCTCTCTTTTTTGTGTTCATCTATTCTCACCACCGACCTTTACAGGAGCGTTTCTTATCGATCGGAGTCTCCCTAGTATTTGGTCATGGGGAGCTTCTTATGTGACCTACACACGCTACCCAAAATCTATAGGTTTCTATTTACGCGCCACCGCGTGACGATGCACTTGACTTCACGCTATCCTCTGATCAGTTCCACCAGCATTGTCACCTTATTCCTGCCTATTTCCAAAACCTAAATCCTTTAACCATCAACAGTTTCTTCCACCTATCGTGGTCTTTCACTACATCTTAACAACCCAACATACAAATCATGAAAAGAAACCCAGAATTATTTGTCGCCTTCATCAAGACCCATTCTACCGCTGGTTAGTTCTAGCCACCGATACCTCTAGAAAAAGACATATTGATACAAAGCTTGTCGCGGTAATGAGTTTTTTAGCTAGACTTAATTCTCAATTTGAGATTGTTAAGTCTCAAATTCTCTCCAGTTCTAAGATCTCCTCTTTACATGAAACCTTTACTCACATACTTTGAAAAGATGTCAGTGTAATTTCACCTAATCCCTAAACACCACGTGCTTTTATCAGTCAAAATCATAGATCTAATGTTAAACAATGTCTAATAAGCAACATAACAAAGATAGAATAATAAGAAATTGGGAGCGTCGATATTAGAATAAGAGAGGAATTATTTGTAGATATTGTCATAAAACAAGCCATACTAAATACACGTGTATAGTATAAATCGTAAAAAATCTCACTCTACACAAGTTGCCACTACTACTCTACCTACTTCCTTTCCTGAGAAAACAATTATAATTTTTATTGATGACTTTGTTAAATTCACTTGGTAATAAGAAGTATTAAAGAATTCATCTCAACCTAATATATTTATTGCTAATTCATGTAAGAGTCATGTTTCAACTTCGTCGTAATGGATTATTGATTCTAGTACATCAAGTCACATGGCAAATAATTCCAAACTTTTCTCTTTTACAAATATAATTCTTAATCCCATGTTACTTTACTTGATAGCCCTACTATGTTACTTTACTTGATAGCTCTACTTCATTTGTCAATAATTTTGGAATTATTAAGCCCCATTTTTTTATCCTTTATCTTGAACCTGTTAGAATTTTCCTTTAACTTAATATATGTTAGTAAACCCACTTGAGCCTTATATTATTGTATCTTTTTTTTTCAAATTATTCTCTCTTTTAGGATCTTATATCGAAGAAGATTATTGGTAGATGACTTAAATCTTATGGTCTTTACGCTTTGACTATTCAGGCACCATGATATATTTCTTGTTTTGGTGCCTTATAGCCTTTTGAAATTCATTGTCACTTAGGACATCCCCCATTGTCTCTATTGAAGAAATTACGTCCTCAATTTCATAGTGTCTCTCCATTAGATTATGAGTCCTATCAATTTGCTAAACATTATCATTTGCCTTCTATTCCTTAGATTATTAACTGAGCTAAAGTTCCTTTTGAATTAGTACACTCTGATATTTAGGGTTCTTATCCAGTTGTATCCAAAATTGGGTTTCGATACTTTGTTACTTTTGTTGATGGTTTCTCTCATATAACTTGGTTTTATTTAATGAAAATTGTTTTGAATTATTTTATTATTTTACTACTTTTTGTGTGGAATTCAAAGCACAATTTAATGTCTCTATCCAAATTTTAAGGAGTGATAATGCCAAAGACTTTTTTTTTTCACATCATTTCAGTTATACATACTCCAAAATAGTATCCTTCATTAATCCTCATGTGTTGATTCACTAATCCAAAATGGTGTCGTTAAAAGGAAAAAATAGATATCTACTTGAAACTATGAAAGCATTATTATTCCAAATGAAAGTTCCGAAACAATTTTTCTGATGTCATCTCCATAGCTTGTTTCTTGCTCAATCTCATGCCATCATCTATTCTTTGTAGTGAGATTCTTATAACATTATTTTTCCTACTAAACCATTGTTTTCTATATCACCTAGAATTTTTAGTAGCACTTATTTTGTACGTGATGTTCGTCTTTATATCACTAAGTTAGATTTCAAATCTCTAAAATATATTTTCCTAGGTTACTCTCGTTTTTAAAAAGGGTATAAGTGCTACTATCTTACTCTTTAAAAATACCTTATATTAATTAATATTACCTTTTTTTAGCACCTTTCCTTCATTTCTGCCTCATCTTCACCCTCTGATTAGATAGATGACACCCTATTGATGTATCAAATAACTTATTAAGCCCTTATTGTTACACCTCCACATGATACTAATACACGTGTACCACCGTCAATTTAGTTGGTGTATTCTAGACAACAAGATCATCCGAATTCAAGTTAGCGACCTATTTCTTCTTCGACATCAGATCCACTAACCAATGATTCTGATCTCCTAATTGCTTTTTTCAAAGCTAAACGATAATGCATTTATCCTATTTCTTGGTTTATTTCTTATAATTGGTTATCCTCTACCTCTTGTTCCTTTATTGCTTTACTTGATTCTATGACTATTCCAAAAATTGTTAAAGAATATTTATACCATCCTCGATAGTCCAATGCTATAGTAGAACAGAAAACTACTATAGATGTTAATGGTACTTGGAATTTAGTGAACTTACCTTCAAGAAAGAAAGCTATTGGATATAAATGGTTATTTACAATTAAAGTCAAGTATGATGAATCTACTTCTTGATTTAAACTACAACTTGTAGCTAAAGGATTTGCCTAAACATATGATTTGGATTACTTTGATTCTTTCTCTCCTTAAGCTAAAATAACATCTGTTTATTTATTAATCTCTTTTTCAGTCATTTTTTACTGGCCTTTACATCAATAGGATATCAAAAATATATTTTTAAGTGGTGTTCTTCAAGAAGAAGTGTATACGAAGCAATCATTTGAATTTATTACTTAAGGAGAGTATGGGAAAGTTTGTCATCTTCGCAAATCTTTATATGGATTAAAGTAGAGTCTTCATGCTTGGTTTGAAAATTTCAGTCAAGCTATAGAATACTTTGGGCAGGTTCTAAGATTGACCAAAAATCATCTACAAGCTATTGTATTTTTGTTGGAGGAAATTTAGTACCATGGAAAAGTAAGAAGTAAAATACTATATCTAGATCTACTGCAAAATTTGAATGTCGAGCTATGGCACAGTTCAGTTCAATTTGGATATACAAGCTCTTAATAGAAATTGTCATTAAAGTCTTAATTCCAACAAAATTATGATGTGATAACTAGGCTACTCTATCACTGCTAATCCTGTGTTTCATAAACTAACTAAACATACTGAAATAGACTATCACCTTATTCAGAAAAAGGTTTAACAAAACTTAATATCTACATAATATGTCAAAATTAGAGAACAACTTAAAGATATCTGTAGAAAAGTTTTAAATAAAACACAAGTCAATTGTATTTGTAATAAGTTACGTAAAATAAATATCTATACTCCAACTTAAAAAGGAATGTTACAGATTATACGCACGTTTTTTTCAATTTTTCATTTTCGTTTTTTGTTTTATTTTTGTATGTTTTCATCGATTTTTGTGTGTTTTTTAAGTTTTTATGCTTTTTGTAGTATTGCATTTATATGTTTTTTTTGTTTCTATAATATTTTTTTTCAGTTTCTATGTTGAAAAAAATAAAAATAGAAAACGGAAACCAGAAACCAAAAACGAAAACAAACAAGCCCTATGATTATGATATGATAATTAAGCTATGCTTTAAGGATCTTTATAGAAATTATTGTAGAAATCTATAACGGATACATAATTTACTTCTGATATTAAAGCATAATTATAAGCTAAACGTTAGGTCATGTTTGGTATCACTGCAGGATGCCATTTCTTGTTTCCGTTTTATTGAGCACAGAAACCTAGGGACAAAAACATGTTCATCCCCCGTTATGAAATTTTTTTGCCAAACCAATAAAAAAACAAAACCATAACACAACTTATACAGATAGCCAAAAATAAGAACCCATCCCGACTTTATGCCTCTCTCCACAAGCGACCAACAACCACCCAACTAGGTACAACTCCCTAGCACCATATCCAACCACAAGAGAAAGCAAATCTTCATCCTCTCCATCTGCCATGATCTCTCCACCTCTAGAGGAAGCCACACACCTTACAACATCAGTGTCCACAATAGGTTTGGAAAGCAGATCTTTGTCCTCCCCATCCATAGCATCGATATAACACCAAAGGAAGCTAGTTGTTGTCTACTTGTATATCATGTCTTTTTTAGTTGCTTTGTTTTTGGAAATTTGGTTGTTTCCCCTGCTTCTGTGTAAGTTTCTTTTTGCCAGAAACTTACAATTTCTTGCTGCTCTAGAATTGGGTATGAGTTTAGGTATGCTTGGATTTAGTATAACTAATTATTGTGTATTTTCCTGCTTCTATTTGAGTTTTATTTTGTCTAGAAACTTATGATGTCTTTATTTTTGGTTTTGTCGTTGTTATTACTCCATTCTTGTTTCTAAAATTGGTTATGACTTTAGATTACTTGGATTTGGTTTTGTGTTTTTTATGTTATTTTTAACTTTTATTATGTGTTATGTTTTTCTAGAACATGGAATACTTTGATAATGTGTGCAGTGTAAAATACAAAGTAATGGCTATAATTATTAGTTAATTACTTGTATATATTTTATAGTCATGGAAAATAATAGTAATATCAATATGTCTAATAATTGTGTCGAAATAAGTGATAAAAATGGAGTGTGTAGTGATCAAATAAAGTTGAATTTCATCAAAATTATGGTCGAGGAAGTAAAAAATGGTAATAGAACGACCATAATATTTTCTAGAAGTAGTTGGAAAAAGATCAAGACTGGTTTGAAAATGAAATTTGGAAAGGATTATACTGACACACAACTAAAGAATAAGTACAATAGTCTTAAGACTCGTATGAAAAATTTTAAGAACCTCGTTGGAGAAACCAGTATCTGATACAATTCCATTACGGGAAAATCTGTCCAAGGTATATGCATATGATTCTTTTTACAAACTTCTTACATTTTATTGGATGTCATTAAAAGTGATGTTTTGTTTTAGGTTCACAAAAATAGCTCACAGGTTCAAGAGAAGGGGCTATAAGGAATTTCAAGATTTATGTGTCATATTTGGGGATACCACTACAACAGGGATGCAAGCGCATCGTTCAACTAAAACTTCTTCATTTAGTGATGATACAGCTCTTAGGCTTGACTATTAGAAGGAGACATCATTAAATAGGGTGGAGGTTGAAATTACTGGTTTAAGTTCGAGGAAAAGAAAATCGTCAGTAAAGAAGAAGGGCAAGAAGAAGAGGACATCAATGCTTGAAGATTTTATGAAGCCAATAACAAAGAATTCGAAGAAGAAGCTGGAACTATATGAGAAGAAGATGGCTTGTTCAACATCTTCAATTGGGGATAGTGGTGGAGGTAAAGAATGAGAGCAATAACGAGGGTGTGATGACATCATGGAAGTTATGGATGTGTTGGATGGATTGTTAGTAGAGGAAGCACAATATGCCAAAGTCGTGAAGTATTTTAATGAGAATCCTCAATATCTTCATGAAAATGTCAAAATAAAGGATGTTGGTTTTCTTTAAGTATATGTAGACATTGAATGTTTCATCATGTACTTGGATTGAGAACTTATAGGTTATATTTGGCTTATTTTCACTTTGGAACATATTTGTTTTATATGTATACATAGATTGGTTGTTAGATTTCATAAAAATCATGATTTTGTTATATCTGTATGTTTAGGAAGTTTTTTTGTTATGAATCAATGGTTAAGATTGTTGTTTGGTATGTATGCTTTGAATTGGATTGATTTCATATGTTTACAAGAATTATGTGTGTCATATATGAATCGATTACAATGAAGTTTTGGTAAAACCACTGATTACTCATATTATGCTTTGATATTATAGATAAATGGCATATAATACAAATTATGCTCTTAATTTAGAAGAGGAAGTAGTTGGGTTAGTCATTATAAATTGTATGGCAACAGAATCGTATCATTGAGGAAAGCAACAATGTCGAACTTCAACACTTATTGGACATGATTAGGTGCTGAAGCTCCTAAATGGTATAGAGTTGAAAAATAATGGCGGATTGCATCCTATAAAGAATGTAACTATGGAAGAACAAGTAGCAATGTTCTTAATGACGATCAGTTATAATCACATAACAAGACATAATATTGAGCGTTTTTAACATTCTACTTAGACAATCTCACAGCATTTCTGATACGTCTTACATGCGATAAACAAAGTAACATGGAAATTCATTCTTCCACCATCATTTGACGTAATACCTCTTGAGATTGAAGATGATCTCAAATACTTTTCGTATTTCAAGGTATACTTGTACTTGTTCTCGTCATTAAAACTTGCTAATCACAGTAAATTTACATCACATATGAATTCTTCCATTATATAAGACTACGTCAGAGTCATAGATGGGATGCATATCTATGCAAGTGTTCCCCCAGACAAGCAAATACCATATAAGGGCAAAAGAGTTGAACCAACACAGAATATCATGTATTGTTGCTCATTTGACATGCGTATCACTTATATACTGACAGGATGAGAGGATACAGTCAATGACTCCCAAATTCTTTTCAAAGCAATCACAAACCCATATTACCAATTTCCAATGCCTCTACAGGGTATTACATATATTAATTTCATGGTTAATTCATTCAATTTATATAAAGTGTAATATATTAATATTATGTTTGTTAATATGTTTAGGTAAGTTCTATGTGATTAACTCTGGATATGCTTTTTAACAAGGGTTTGTTTCACAGTATCGTGGTGAAAGATATTATTTACAAGATTTTCGAAGACAAGGATGACCATTAGGTTAAGAAGAATTATTTAACTACAGGTGTTTGTCACTTAGAAATGTTATCGAAAGATGTTTTGGTGTGTAGAAAGTAAGATTTCCTATTTTGTCCAACATACCTATATATAACATAAGCAAGCAAAAATTCATTATCATAACTTATTGTATTCTTCATAATTTTATTAAGATGCATAGACAAGAAGATGAATTATTTGATTGTCCACTAGGAAATGTCTACCAACACCACGCAACTGAAGATAAAGATACAAGTGAATAAAGGTACAAGTGAACAAGTAGAGTATATTTCAACTTCTGCATAATCACGAGTGAACAAGTAGAGTATATTTCAACTTCTGCATAATCACGAGTTATGTCACGATTGCAAGATGCAATTGTTAGACAAATGTGGACTAATTATCTTCGACGACATTCTTAGTGGTCAACATGATGTTTATATATCTTGATGTATTTATACCTTCATTAAACTATGTAACTTAATGTGTGCGTAACTTGATGTATACGTAACTATGTAAGACATGGCTTTGTGACTTCATTAAACTATTCTTACTTAATGCATATTACAATTAATTAATGTATTTAATTTCATGAATGACAAACTTGTATTAATATTAATTATGTCTAATTGATTAATGTATGGTAACCAAATTGAATGTATTTTATAATGCATATATAATGTGTTAATATAATATTTGTAATTATTCTTAAATTCATGAAATATTTTATTAATGTAAATTTCTAAATTTTTTATTTACTATCACAAGCAATGTCAATTATTAATATTTTATTTATTTAATCTTAATAAATATTATTACTAATGTAAATCTGATTATTTTTGTTTACTATAAAATATTATGAAATTTTTAATTTTTATAATCTTTATAAATATTAAAGATTTTACTAATGTAAATTTGATAGTTTGTTGACGACTATAAAATGTTATGGAAAAAGTTAACAAAATTTATTTATATTTCCGTTAATAATCTTTATATTAATTAAAGATTTTCCTAATGCATGTGAAATTTTATAGTTTAATATAAATTGTTATGAAAACAATTAAATTTCAACTATTAATATTTTATTATATAATCTTTATAATTATTACGTATTTTCTCGTAATGTAAATATGAAAATTTTGGGTCTAATGTAAATTAATATTACTTTTTTATATAATAATTAACATATTTTAAAAGGTAATAATACACATAATAACATAATACAAAAATTCAACAATTAAATGAAACAATAATGCAAAACAGCAAATAAAAACTAAAATAAAAAATAAAAAATAAAAATAAAAATAATACCAAACCAAATTTAGTAATTTACTAGTATCAACAGTATAAGAGGAGGTGAAAAATGATATAATACTTCTATATTTTACAGCAGTTATTTTAG
>JAOXYD010007293.1:0-15344 GCA_028565735.1 Pinacopodium congolense | reverse complement strand
TTGCACCTTGAGAGAAGGTAGCTAAAATATTAGGAAATCTTGGGCCAAATATAAATTAGATTAATTAACCAAAGGGACATAAATATGGATAACGACAAATCCTATGCTTAAATCTTGATTTTCTCCAAATTTTCCTTTGCTTTGTTTACGATTGGTTGTGTTGCTCCCTCCTGGTCCTAATTTTGTCTGCATCTGATTTATTTATTTTTTATTTATTTTATTTGTTTAAATCGATTTCTTCAACAAAGTGTAAGCTAAGTTAATAGAGTGTCTAGATACAATCCTCGTGGGATCGATATCCTTTCTTTACTACAAGTATGACCCGTATACTTGCGGTTTTGAGCATAAAACTCGTAGTAGTTTGTTTTTGCAAGGAATTACACTCAACAATAAATTTATAGTTTTACCAAAATATCCTCAGTGATCCCTCGTAGATAGGCTATAAATGGATAAGCTTTAATGACTTCTCCTTAACTTATTTAGAAACAAATAAACCAAAAAAGGGGTGTAAAAAGTAGATGTAATGGCTAATTGTTAGTTAAGATCTAGTAAAGTAACTAGAGGTTCACCTAAACACTACAATTTAAACATCACCAAGCTACATAACCGAGGGTGTGCTCTGAAAGACATGCACTTTCATGTAAAAAAGTAAGTTGATTTTTCTTGGTGAAAAGGGAAAAATAATTAATTGAATGTAAAAAAAGGAAATCAAATCCATACATCTCATCTCATAAGTAAAATATTTCATGAATAATTACTTAGTTTTAGACTACCTATCAGTTAGTAATTTGAGCAAATGCATACTTATAATTGTCATGGATGTAAGAATAGGATAGAAATATTTTAATTCAAAAGAATTTTTAATTAAAAAAACATGATGTGAACAGAATAGGTGATTGTCTTAGATCTTCTCGAATGATTTAAGCTCTTAGTTAAGGGAATTACATAACATCCTTTAATATTGTTATGTTTAAGCCATCATCTTTTATTGTATGTGTGTTTTGCATTGTATGTTTGTATTTGTAGGTGCCTTGCATTAAAATTTTTACATGAGGATAAGCAAAGGTTTAAGTTTGGTGATGTTGATTGGTGTTTTTTAGTTTATATTTTCTTAGTTGGTTATTATGTGGTTTTGCATGTTGATGTTGTGTTTAGGACTTAATTTGATATGTTAATTTTGTTTTTAAAGTGTTTAAGCATTGGTTCCACACAAGATTTTGATCTTATGTTTCTAGATATTGAATCAAGTTATAATTTGGAAGGAAGGAGCAAAATTCAAAAGTCAAATTACACTTAGAAAAAGAAAGAGTGATTCACTACAATTAGCAACGTGACCCCATTAATTGGTAAAAAAATGAGAGGGAGGGGTCACGTTCATCATTTTCCTAGCATGTTCATGACGCCTTAGCACGAACGTGACTTTATAGCATGTTCGTGACTCTCCTTGGTGCACTAATTGCGTGATTGTTGTGACTCTAAAAGTACGATCATTTCTTATCTAAAATTTTGACATATGTGTTTTATTCAGTCTTTTTACATGTTAAGAAATAGATTAGGGCACAAAACCTTAATTGTCATCAAGTATTCAAGAGGAATTATCCTGGAACTTGCCCTCTACTCTAGGAAATAAGTTTTCAAGCTTCAAGAGCATCAAATCAAGATCGATCGTCGACACTTCAAAGGTTCACAAATTTTCCAAATTTTCGAACTTTGGGAGTGAAGGAAAGGGTTCAAACTTATCTTAGTTTCTTTTCATTTTTCTCTGCTATATTCTATTTTACAAAAAATATTGATTTTGTTGAGTTTATTTTCTTTATGAGTGGCAAAAAATATTTTTGGAATTACTCTTTAAACTATTTGTGAAGTCTTGTTTTTTGGCTTAATTAAATGAATGTTTATCATAATTATTGATTCTATACCTCATAATAAATCAAGAGGGTGATTATGGTAATATGTGCTGAGTGTACAATGAGAGTTAACATTTAATAAACCCATAAATATCAAGTTTATTAATTGATTAGTGAGAGATCTCATTTTGTTAATAGATTGCCTATAGGAGTACTTCACATCTAGTTAAATTTCTAGAAAAGGCTTCGTAGATTGAGAGATTGTAAGGCTAACCATATGTTATTTGGTTAAGGAAACTTAGTTAAAGTTACACCATGAGAGAGGATGGCTAAAAGATTAGGAAATCTTCGACCAAACATAATTTGAATTAATAAATCATGAAAGAAATAGATAAGGACAAGAGGAATTCTTAAGTTTTAACATGATTTCAAAAGTTCCTGCATATTAATTCTCACATTGTTAACTTGTCTTATTTGTTTTATTTTCGATTTTTGCTGGTTGAACTTGTGCCAAAAAAAATTTAACTTGAATCGAGTGGTTACTAAACCCAATCCTCGTAGGTTAAGTTATCTTATTTATTTTATTTTCAGTTTTTATTGCTGGAATTTGTGCCTTACACAAAATTTAACTTGAATAGAGTGTTGACAACCCAATCCTTGTTGGATGATATCTACTTATACTACAAATTATGACCTATCTACTTTCATTATTTGGTGTAAAACTAGTTTTTTATTATTTAAAATACAATCCCAGGGGTAGTTAATAAGTAACTTAGATCTTTCTTCAGTTACGTGTTAACCTAATAATTGTAGGTTCGTTAGCATACTAACTCTCGATGTGTATCTAACTTAAATAAATTAAAACAATCTCTTGATTCGAAGTATTTATAAGATCAACATTAATACAAACAACAATTCATTAAATTAATAAGATAAAAGATGGATAACATTTAAAGAACCAACCCTAAACTAGATTTAGCAATCCATAATCAACAAAAATGTGGGGATATGTAGGAGGCAAAAAGGAACAATAAGAAGACATGTAAAGGTTGGGTTGTGTGGTGTAGGGGTCTGATTTTAAATGGTTTAGTTGCTCAATTCTCATTTGTTACATCTCTCTCTTTAAGCTCTCTCATTAATTCTCTCCACCTTCCCTCAAGCTCTAGCCAACTTCTTCATCTTGCATGTAACCTATCTAGCTGATTTAAGGCGAGTTAAAGGTTGTTAAATGAAGTTGGTTTTAGGGTTTTGTATTATAATTGGGTTAATGACAAGATTAAACCATTTTGCTTCTTCGGTTTTGACACAATCGAAACTCTCTCTTGTCTCTCAAAGTTTCTGGATCTTTGTTGAAGCTGGGATCTTCTTTTCTTAAAGGTGAGATGAAAGGGGATTAGTAAGTGTTTGAATGGGATTAATTGGTGTTTATTTTGCTCAAATCTGAACACTTTTGGTGCATGTTGCAAGTGTTAGTGATCTGGAAAAATTCTTGGATTTATTTCAATGAACATACTTCAGTGTTTTAGGCATATCTTGCACTACAGGTAAGCTTTTTGATTGATATTTGCTGTTATGAAAAATAGACACCAAGGGATATAATTCTTATGCAGAACTGGACTTGTGATTCCATCATATATGATACCAAAACTAGTCCTGCATCTATGTTTGAAAATCTAGGAAAATTTTTGAAGGGTTGAGCATATTGTGTTGTGATTATGGAGGTAAGATGAAGGCTTGATTCTGTTAAATGTGTACTACCTCGTGTTAAGCTTATGCGCTGATATGGATTCAAGGTTTACTGACTTGGAATTGGAGTTGAATTGGTGTAAAATTGGATCACACTTTCAGATGGGACAAGTTTGAAAAGTATGGGAAAAATCCTATACATAGTCTCTTATTTTATGAAATGTATAGGTAGTCATCCATTTGATTAAATTTGAGCATTACGTATGAGATTGGTACTGCCTTATGAGAAGGTTACAGATTATTTGTTGTGGAGGAAGGGATGTGTAGTTAGAGGAATCCAATAGGTTCAGAATTGTTCAATATAGAAGGGATTGTGTGTAGGAGATTATATGCTTAAATTCGTGATATTGTTTGATCTGTTTTGGGTGATTTCTTGATCATGATATGGACTAGAAATTTCTTGGTTCATATGTAAAAAGGTATAAAAATGGAGCCTGAAAGTATAGGAACCATAGCAAGTAAGGTACAAGTGATAATGTGGGCATATACCCATGGTTTTGTGTGATTTTGTGCAGGTTTTTATGAAAAACCTGATTGTATAGTGCATGAGTGTATGCTTGTTTGAATAAATGGTTTGAATTGTTGACATATATAGATTGCTCTGTATGATTATGTTATGTGTATACATAAATTGTCCATGAAGCACCCATGTAGGGTTAGGATAAAAGGGGGTTATGCATGAAACCCAATTGAATAACATGAGAGCATGCAATGCATGAGCAATTTACGTGAATTGGATAGATAATCAATGGTCGATTTCAAATATGAATGTAAGTGAATAAGTTTGCATGATTTTAACTATATGCCATGCATGAATATTCATGTACACATGATTTACATGGAAACCCAGTGGGGTATGCGGTTTTGTCAAATATATGGATTATTGCACGAAAATTTTCTTAAATCAGTGTATAGCTTAGAAATAACTTGCTTAAGGTTTATGCATGCATGAATGATCACTTTGGCATGGCATTAAGAGTGGGGGCCATAGGTAGTAAAGTTGGTATAACTTAATTGCAAGACATGTGTTAAGTTCATTGTTATGTAAAATTGTGAGTAGGCTTTATATGAGGATAATTGCTTGATATTTGATAATCACTTGGAACCCAAGTTATGCGCAGTTTGGTTTTTCTAAGTAATTGACAATATGCTATTTTCATAATTGTTATCAATTGATCGAATATGTCTATCTTGGCATGAATTGATAAAAGCATGATTTGAGTGAATGAAGTGAGTTTATGCATCTTGATTTAAGTCCATAAGTTTCGATGTTCAAGAATGCATGATCATATTTGGTAGTGTGGTTTAAAACCTCTCTTAAATAAACACTTGCCTTGATTTATCATGTTTTGAAATATGTGATGACTTTGGCATTGATAACCGAAAATACAATAAGCTTAAAATTGGTTTTCCAACATTGCTTAGTCTAGGATTTCGGGTAATTAGACATGCGTGTAGGGGTCTAGTATAATATGTGTTACACACAGTTACAGTATCTGACTGTTTGGTGATGTTTATTTGAGAACTTTAAGCTTAACGAGCACTTTGTCCTAATTTACAGAGCATAAGGCTCAACGGGACTGATGTGTCAACGGACATCTGATCATGTCCAAATTCGATATGGTTAACTGGCCCATGTGCCTATATCTGTTAAGAGACAAGCAGTCTAACATTTTATATGAATTGAATTGACTTTGTTAATGAGGTTGAAATTGAAATTGATAACAACGAGTTTAAATGAGAAAAGCAATGGGTTTTGACCAGCCTAAGGCTGCTAATAAGATTGAAAGTGATTATTAATTGAGCAATGAATTATATGACTGAAATTGAGAAATTAACCGAATGTCAGGATGTGGTATAACTTCGGCTATACGTATGGGCAAGTGATTGAATTATGGTGTCATGAGATTTTAATGCATGATTTGTATTCCAAGGTGATTATTGGATTATTTGATTGAAGAAGCTATAATATATACAAATTATGATTTTGAGATTGTTGATTGAAATGTGTACATGGAAATTATTGATTAAATGTTATCATGCATGAGTTACATATGTGATACATGTTATTATTTCCCCCACTAAGCAATATGCTTATTACAGTACTTTTGCTCCATGTAGGTTCAGGAAAGAACAAGGAGGCTAGACAGTAAATCTGCTGTAAAGGCCAAGCATTTTTGTTATTTTCATTTTATCTAAATCATGTCTGCACCTCTTGATGAAAATCATGATGTAATAGAATTTTACCCAAAATATTTTGATGATTGGGTAGTAGGTTTTTTAATGACTTTCATAGCGGATTGGTTTGTCGATTTCGATTCTGATGCAGAGTACTATGATGTGAATTATAGTGGTTATATAGACTGAATTAAGATGTAGTTTGTAGTGTCTGGTATTTTGGGACATTATGAATTTTAGGCTTTTGTTTTGGATAGTTAGCTCACCTGGAACTTTGTAGTTTGTAAAAAGACTTTTAACTAGGTTTTGAAAATTTTATTTTGTTGGTTTAATGGTATCTTGCTTGCAAGGTTTGCATGTTTTCAAATTGTCATTTGTTTTTCTACTGTAAATGTTAAAAAGGTTTCATGTTAACAATTTGGTAATAGAATGCTTCCGCAAATCCGTTTTATAAAATTTGTAAATTTCGAGTGGTAACATCCAAGTATCCTCTCAAGGAGTATTAAGGTGTTAAATTTAGATTCAGGCATTGAGTTTGTATTGCAAAACACATTTTATGTACCATCTTTTAGACGAAATTTGATTTCTGTATCTGTTTCAAATAAAGAAGGCTACAGTTTTGTGATCAATGATTCTATAGTTAAATTATCATATGATGCAAAACATATTGGTACAACTTTCTTATCCTATGATTTATATAGAATGTATTTAACTGTGGACAGTTTCTATTCTACTTCTTACATAACTGAAAAGAATGTTGTAAAGATGCCTCTCATAAAGGATAAATCATACATGTTATAGCATAAGCTATTGAGCCACATCTCTAAAAAAAGAGTTGAGAGATTGATAAAGGATAACATTCTTCCAACTCTTAATTTTTCGGATTTAGAGAAGTGTTGATTGTTGTAAAGGTAAAATGACGAAAATAAAGAATAAAACTTCCAGGCGCAGATATGAGGTATTGAAAATCATCTATATAGATATTTCTGGCCCCTATTATCCACAATTTGAGGATCCAAGTGCTTTGTGACTTTCATTGATGACTTTTCTTGCTACAATTATATTTTCTTAATTAAAGAAAAGTCTAAAGTACTTGATAAGTTTAAAGTGTTTAGGACTAAAGTTGAGAAACAACTGGAAAAATTCATCAAGATAGTCAGATTTGACCGAAAAAGGTTAATATTATGATAGACATGGAGTTACATGACAAGAAAAAGGTTTGTTTGCCAGATATTTAGAAAACTAGGGTATAATTGCTCAGTTTATTATGTAAGGTAGTCTTGAAAAAAATGGTGTGATCAAAAAGTGCAATCGTACCTTAAAGGATATGATGAGAAGTATGTAAAGTAGGACTAACCTTCCAAAATACCTTTGCGGAGAAGCCATAAAGACAGCCTTGTACATTTTGAACATAGTCTCAAGTAAATCAGTACTAAAGACCCCATTTGAGTTATGGAATTAATGGAAACCATATCTGATCTATATCCGAGTTTGGGGTTGCCCAACTAAAGTAGAACTGTATAATCCAAATGAAAGTAAGTTACGTTCCCATTCTACTTGTAGCTATTTTATAGGATATCCTGACCACTCTAAGGGCTACATATTCTATTGTAAAGAAGGAGGTTCTAGAATTGTGGAATCACAAACAACGAAGTTTCTAAAATTTGATGTGGCTGATGAAAATTCTCATCCTAGTAATTTTGATCCAAGTAGCATTTAGACGACCATAATGTCATATCCTACATCCATTCAAATAGGTTCAATGGATACTGAACATAGTACCATAATAGTACATAACTAGGAATCAGTACAGAATATGGATGATACTAATACAGTTCTTGAGGCACAAGATTCAGTTGTCCAGGCTCCAGTAAGAAGATCCAGTAGGATAAGGAGATCTATTATCTCATCAAACATGGTTTATCTGGAGGAGAGTGATTATGACATTGGTCAGATCATAGATCCAGTAACCTTTACAAAAGTTGTATCTGGTCCTCATGCAGATTTGTGGTGGGATGCAATGAAAGAGGATATGCAATCACTAAAGCAAAATCAAGTATGAGAACATATTGACTTACCTCAAGGTTGTAAAGCCGTAGGCTATAAGTGAATATATAAGACCAAGAAGGATCCTCAGGGTAAAGTTCAGCAGTTTAAAGCCAGATTGGTGACTAAAGGATTCACTCAAAGAGAAGGAGTTGATTTTAAGCTCACCTTCTCTCCAGTATCCTCGAAGGATGCTTTTAGAGTGATTATGGCATTAGGAGCTCATTATGATCTAAAGTTACATCAGATGGAAGTCAAGACCACTTTCCTGAATGGAGACTTTTATGAAGAGGTCTATATGGTGCAACCTAAAATTTTTCAACAAGATGACCTGAGTCATCAAGTCTGCAGATTAAGGAAGTCACTATATAGTTTAAAGCAAGCTTCGTGACAATGGTATCTAAAGTCTTAAGATTTGTGTCAATCTTAAGCATTTCGAGGTCATTGCGCATTATTATAGTATGACCTTTACTATGTCTCCAGACACACACAGTTATCTTGAAATGCCAGAAGTATATTGAGACATAGTGGGATAAAAGTGTTCATCCCATACGAATATCTCTAAATACAATTTAGTATAAAGTAGAGATACTGAGATCGACAAACGAAGCGTGATATCTGCAAAGTCGTATCATGTGGTTTGGCACATGACATTTTCGCACTCAGATTAGTAAGGTGATTTGATATGCGTGATTACATTAGAGCTTTGTCACTATATAATGCATGTTTCTGATATTTTTCGGTATTGATAGTCTTATAGGATGAAGTGATTGATTTTATTTATTCGTGGATCTTAAAGTATGTCATGTCTTTGTTTTTACTTGATCATTCTGATTGAGACAATTAATGTTTGTACATAGAAAAGAATGTTGGAATAATTTTGTTGGACCAAAGTCCATTTAATTGTTCCAGTATTTAATTTGGACAACATTAATTGGATTAAGAAAAATAATTAATTGGATTAATGGTACATAAAAGATAAATATTTATCTAAAAGAAAATGTGATCCTATCAGTGTAGACAAACAAGTTATTAGATTTTGATGGAATTGTCTAATAAAAGACTATTCATAAGGACTAATTCTAAATTTCCTACTCTTACTATATATAAATTTGACTGTTCAATTACTTATATCATCATAAGAATTAAGTATTAGAAAAGATTAGAAAGACAGAAAATTCTTTCTTACTTATCTCCTCTCTCTCTCTCTCTCTCTCTCTCTCTCTAGTTTTGTAAATTTTGCAGATCTCTATCTGTATTTATTTTTTGCTTTTTTCACGTATTTTAGGACAATTTCAAGTGACATATTTCATATTATCAAAATCAATTAATACAAAATCAGATATAATTTTCACAAAATTTTCAGATATATGGTTAGATCTTGGTTTGTTTATGTTTTTGAATATAAAGTTTCTCACAATCGTAATCTTCGCTGCTTAAGACTTCTCCTACACCCTTACGTATCAGCTCCACAATAAAGCCACCCATCAACCAGCATAATTTCCAAGAAGTCGTCATCCCCTCTTTCTTCTAAAATTCGTTTTTCGTAACTGTCCTTAGCTCTTCTGTATAGTTCTCCGCTGGGAGCCTCAACATATTTTTCAATGCTAATCTCGTTTTTCCGCGGGAGGAGAAGTTTGAGATAGCGAAACTAGTGCTCTTCCATGGCAGCTAAATGATCTTTCCCTCGGTGGTACGGATCAATTGAAATTACGTGGGGTTCATAGGCTTTCTCATTAACTCGTCGCAGATGATTAGGCACTCTTACTAAAATTCACTCTCATGGTGCAGAAGATAGGTTATCGAGCACTTCTTGTGTTTTTGTGACGATTGTGGGGTTGCTTGGCGTGGCTTGGTCTTCTACAATGTCATAGACGCCAAAATAAGATTAAGATGGTAGCTCAGGCAGCAGTTACAGTTCCAAAACATAGCACCAGTCCGGAGACATAGTTGCACCCTATATTACTCAAGGCTTAGGCGTAGGCATAGAAAAATTTAAGGAAAGAAAATTGGATCTTCTAATATATTTATGAGGGAAGAAATCCCCGTACTTTTTATCTACTTCCAAGATCAGGAAAAATTTGGAAAAGCGGACAAAAAAAATCTTACAAATGATATATCAGAAGAGCTAATTGATGCAGAAGAGGTTGTTTTTGAACGTCTAGAAGGTTTAAAGGATTCGTGTTTGACCCAAGAGTCTGTAGCTAACAAAACTTGATGATCAAAGAGTTCCAGTTCGCAAATATGTAGCTAAGTGATGACAACTTGGAAATTCTAAAGCAGAAAGAAGGAAGAGCTGAGTAACTTGCCTTGAGACATATCTTCCTTTTTGGAGCTTTTTCCTTTCCAGTCTTGCTCACTTCAAATCATTTCTGTGTTTTGACAAGGTATGTTACGCCAACAGTTTGTGTTATAAACCCGCGAGTATCATACTTTTAAACAAAGGAAAGCATTAATAATTAGATCAATTATTCCAAAATTGTATCGGTGGCTGGAACTAAGGAATTTAATTAAGGGTAAATTATAAAAAAAATCTAGAAGTTTGCTCAATTTTACAATACTAACCCGATTTATCAAAAATAACAATAACATACTAAAAATTTTAATTTGGAGCCAAAATAATCCGTTATTAATGACCTATTGACGGTATTGATGTACAAAATTTTTTAGCTAAATTATAAGTCGCATGGACTGCATATGATGCACACGTAGAGTAACATAATACTATATCTTAAATTTAAAAAAAATTCGCTTAACCCTAATCTTCTACCTTTCCTTTGTCTCCATACAACCTCATATTCACGTTCCGTTTCTACCTTCAAGTGCATTGTTGTTCCTCTGCAATTCCTCTACTAGTGGGCATGAAAGTGCATTAAATTTGCAATTCTTCTAGTAGTTTTAGTAATTTGATGGCTTGTTAAACTTCTATCTCACTTTGAACAGAGAATTTCCAAGGAAAAAGTTTTTTAACTGTAACTATCAATGCAGGCGAAACAGCGTTCGTGTGTGTGTTTTATCGAATTTATTGGTTTTGGATACCTATTTACTTATATGTTTTTTATTTTTTTGAGTAAATATTATTTTAACTTCTTGTATTTTCATAATTTATCAAATACTTTTTATATTTTTAAAAATATCACGGACCCCTTGTATTTTAATAAAATTATCAAATATCCTTATGAAACTATTATATGATGACGTGGCAGTTGATGTAGCGAGTGTGCTGATGTGATAGGTTGATCGTGCTGACGTGACAGATTGACCGTACTGACGTGGTAATGTTGACTAATTATATATATTTTATAGTTAATTTATTTTGAAATTTTAAATTAATAATTTTTTAAGTTATAACTAATTAATAAATTAATTAATTAGAGTTAATTATCTTATTGAAATATTTATTTTAATTATTCTTAATTATAAAATTTTTATTATAATAATTTTTATTTTTTTCAAAAAACTCCTGTATTTTTCATTTTTATCAAATACCTTCTGTGTTTTTCATTTTTATCAAATATCTCTTGGACAGTATCTGTCACGTGAACCGCCACATCACCTGTCACGTCAACATATATGTAAAGTCATTACTGCCATGTCAGTACGATTAACCTACTACATCAGCACACTTGCTACATCAGCCATCACGTCAACATCACATCAGTATAAAATAGTTTCAAGAAAATTTTTGATAATTTTATTAAAATATGGAGGGTTTAAGATATTTTTAAAAATATATAAAAGCACTTGATAAATTATGAAAATATAAAAGATTAAAATGATACTTACTCTATTTTTTCAAAAAAAATTTGAGCGCTTAGCACAAGTAGGCAAGTAAGTTATACGCCCTTTAATTTCTCTCGTGTCTAACTATTGCTATCTCTTCATACATATGGATTAAAGTGAGAAGATTCCCTTTATTTGAATAGATGTTCTTGTTTTTTTTTAATCGACATCTAATTTTTATTGGAAGTCTACCTGCCACAAGTCGTTATACATTATTTGGGTGGTCTAGAATTGTATTACTGGGAAACAATTTAGTAAAGCTTTTCCTTTATATTTCTTATCTCTGCGTATTCTTGATAGAGAACAGAAGAGGGATGCAATTGTTACCTAATCCTTTCGGCATCTTCTTCTGGATTTTGTCCTGCATCGTGGATTATGGGTGGACACCTTGGTGTGACGGGTAACTCTTCTGACCAATATTGGATTGTGCCGGGATGGTATCTAGCTATAATTATATTATATTATATCAAAATATAAACTTCAAATATATTGTTGTTTATAATATTATATTATATTATATTCGTACATATTTAGCATAAGCAAGATTTTTTTTTGCAAGCTAATTTTTTTGTAAAAATATTTTTCTAATTTTTTAAAAATATGTTAGTATAAATATTTAAAAAATTAAGAATGTATTATTTTCATTATTTAATTTTATAAAACTATTATATTAAAAGGTATATGAAAAAGATGTAAATAAAATTTTAATTATATATTTATTCTAAATATGATAATGAAAAATTAAATTGAATTATATATTTTAAATAATAATAATTTAAATAAAATAATTTATTTACAAATAAATTTCATAAATTCGAAAGACAATAGTATAGTGCTTATGAAACAGAATCTCTGAATGTATCTTGCTTAAAAAGAATGGGCCTTGTAATAAAGCAAGCAAATGGGGGTTTCAGCTTTGTTCGGTCTGGCCAGTAACTTCATCTGGAATTAATAGATACAAACGAACATGAGATAATGTTACGACAACTAGTAGTCATTTTCAGGCGGATATTGCATCCTCATCTCAATTCCCTGATAAATTAGCTAATGTAAAGAAGTACAAAAATTTTTTGAATTATTAAATTATATTTTTTATCAAAGATTTTTTAAAAATTAAACAAAAGAACGAAAACAAAACAAAAATATTCAAAATGGAAGAAATCATATAGAGGGAAAAAAATCCTTGATGATAACCTAATTTTCAACCTAAAAACAATCTTTTAAAAGAAAATCTTACAAAAAAAAATATATAAACCAAAACAAAAACATTGTCCACAAAATTAAAAAAAAATCAATGTTGGTTAAGTGAAGAAGATGGTCATTATACAAATGAATGTTCTAAACTAGAGAATAGAAGCAGACATCATAAATTTAAAGGACTCACTTTTACAGAACAGGGAGGAATTACACAAATCATAACAACAAATTGGCTCTCTTACAAAAGAAATAAACCAATTAGAAGCAATCATCTCTTTTCTTGAAAAACAAATGCCACCAACCAACCCTGTTTTAGCTCACCATCATTACAATGGAAACAAAAATTAGGCGCACAGTTCCAAGCATACAAAGTCATCAATGTATCTATTGCCAACCATCAGCGCAAATTGCACAAAACCCTGTACAGAGATTCTGGACTTTTTGTTGTAAAAAAACAGATTCTTCGATTGCATCATATGCTCTGGGTGAATCTTTCTTGTTTGCTTTTCTTTTCTTTGTCTATTTGTGTTTGAAGGTATTCAGTTTTCCGATACTTCTTTGCCTATATAATGTAAGCTCTGTCTTCATTAGAAGGCAAGAAAATAACATTTCCTTTAATAAGAAAAACTCACATGTTCTCTCTCTAAATTCTCATAATTCCGTCGTTTTCCGAAGTGTGGCTGTTTTAAGAAAGAAGAAGTTCAGAGATATTTCATGTAATTTTTATGATTATGTTATCATAGATCTTTATTTATTAAGTATTCAATTAATTTGATATATTATGTCTTGCTACGCTGTTTTTATAAATCTATTTAATCAAATTGTATAGTTAGAAAATTTATTACAACCTAGTATACAAATAATTGATAGAATTCATACTTCTTATTATAATTTTCTTATGATGAATGCTTCAGTATCTATCTTACAAGCAACATTTCATATAGTTATAGATAGACTTAGAATATCAAACCAACATGAGCAACTTTAAAAATTATTATACGATCAATTCGCTATATATTATCAATTTCTTTTAGCTAACTCTAGTTAAGATCTTAGCATGACTACTTGTTCTCTATGTGATCAATTATTTAGAAAAAATATATATAGTTTAGAAGAATTAGTTAATGAAAATAACGAAGAAAGAAACTATTTTTATCTTAAATTAGAAGCACTAAGATATAGCAGACCAAATCCAGAATATAGTGTACAAACTAAAGAAAGGTTAGACCGCATTGAAACTTATATCAACTATATCAAAATGAAAAAGTTATAGCTCACAATAAATTAACAAAACACTACTGTCATGAACATCTTCTCCTTCATCATACAATAAAAGAAATATCTAAAATATTACTCAAAAAATGAAGTGTTCTACCTTTGATTATTTATTACAAGACATGAAACCTCGATTAACTCACTTAATAGAACGATGCAAGGATAATCTCCCTAATATATACATGAATATAACGAAGCGGGCTTCTATCATTACCCTTCACAACAATATTTTCAAATACAATTACAAGTTCGTGAATCATTAATTGAACAATATAAACAAGAAAAATTAAAAGCTCATTTGGACTTAGCAAAACATTTTAGAAAAATTCATTTATTACCAAAATCATCTCTTTCCAAAAAACTATCACTCCTTCCACAAAATAATTAAAATAATGCCTCAAGCACAGTTATTTTATAGAAATAAAATAAATACCCTACAACATAATTCAACTCTACATTAAACACTTCCAATATGATCTTAATCAACAATTACAAGGATATATTAATGGAACAATAAACTGGACATTACATCAATTACACCATACTCTATATAGATTACATATTATTGGTAGACATATTAACTTCATTAAAGATCGCCTACAATATTACAACGCAAAATTAGAAATTTTATCTAGACCTTAATTATGAGTTCTAATGAAAACAAAGTTGTTTATAAATTAGAATGAAAAGACATCTCAAAAGAGTTGTACATAACTGCTAGCAATCTTTTGGGGGCTCAAGGATTCATATGGGCTGAATAGTAAATGAGAAAGAAAAGTTTCCCTTCTAACAACCCGCTGCTTGTCTCATTACAAATTACTTACATTCTAAGGAGTCCGTTGTTCCAATTATTAATTTAACCGTCCTGATAGGGCTTCATTTAGTGATCAATGACATTGACTCATTCCAACTTTATTTTAAAAGCAAAAAGACCAAAGATATCATGCTCTAATAAGTCAGCATCAATAGACCACTTAACATGGAATCTTTCTTTAATAGTAATCTTGTGGACTATGTCATGATTTATAATAATGTTCTCATTCACTCCCTATCTTTCCACATGAAAAACAACACCAAACATCACAAATATTTTATATTTGTGGGTTATCTTTTTTAACTTTATAAAATGAGCCCTTTCTTCGAAGTGAGATCCGTTAAAAAAATTATTTTTATTTCAACTGACAAAAATAAAAATTTTTAAGAATGGAATGAAAAGATGATAAAAGTTTAGAAAGTTCAATTCATTATTTTTATAAAAACTTGATTTTAGTC
>JAOXYD010007285.1:0-15346 GCA_028565735.1 Pinacopodium congolense | reverse complement strand
AAACAAAATTATGAATCACCATACCCAAATCTTTGAACTCCAATAAAATATCGGAAAACCCCACCATGCAATAACCCTATTCCGTGGGTTGGTTCCAACCAAACGCTGTCTCTCGGGTGAGGAATGGAATAGGGGCGGAATAGAATGGCTATTCCGCCCAACCAAACGCACCCTTAGTGATTGTAAAGGAAGTCCATATGTATTGTTCTTACTAAATCTCAAAGCATAAAGCACATGTATCACTAAACAGAGGAGAAAGCTAGCACAGAAAAGGTCTTGAAATATCTGGTATGACACGACCTTCAACCACTGTAGATTTAAAAACTATGGAAGTTCCTTCAAACTTCCCAGACATAGCACAGCTCAGGTCAGCTGCTTTATTCCTTATGTCAGCTCTGGAAGGATTCATCTGCTTTGCAGTTGCTTTGGCAACTCCTCTAGCCGTGTACCATACTAAAAACTCAACAGATCTCATCACATTATGTCTGGTAGACACCATTCATTCTTAACAGCGGAGCTGCACTTCACTTGGACACGATACGTAACCCTTTGTACTCTAATGTTATCGATCAACTCAACTAGCAATTTGCATGTTTGCATTTTAAACATTCTTATTATTTACATATATTAAAAATATAATTAAATACTTTAGAGGGGATGAATTAAGTAGTCAAAAATGAATTAAGTACCTAAGAGGGGATGAATTAAGTAGTTAAAAAAAAATTTCTAAGTTTTTAAACTTAATTAAAAATTACCTCTTAATAAAATGTGGAATTATAAAATAATATAATAATATAAATTGAAATAAAATTAAATAAAAAATAAAAAGAAAAGGGAAGAGATGACAAATCGAATTTATAGTAGTTCGGTACATGATTAATACATACATTTACTTTCTAATACCTTATCAGAAATTTAATTAATAATATTTTTTTCAATAGGTGAAGACCAACCCTTATAACTATACTCTTTTTGAGAGACAAGAACTACTCTAACAATCACACTCTTTTTACAGAACAAGAGTAATCCTTGCAGTATCATTCTTTTTACGTAATAAGGGCAACCTTTACAATTTTAAAACAATCAACCATTCTACCTTAAAAATACATTAAAAAAAAATCATACTTGACCAACTTAAAATATTTAAAAAGAGTTCACACTAAAATTAATGATGAATTCATAACAAACATCACAAACTCTCCAAAATATTACTCCAAAATTCACTCAATTGTTTCTTAATTCACTTTCACTCAAACATATACCTAACTAACCTCTAAGTATATCTATTTGTAGTGTGAAATCCCCAAACTAGTCATTTGTTATTGTTAGTATGTATTAAAAATCTTTTGAAATAATTTTTATTATTAAAACTAGTTGTTGGAACTTGATTCTTGTGCCACTAGTCGACTATTCGATTGCATTAGTTAACCAATCTATAAGAAAATAATACACTAATCGACCAATCGTATATATTGGTCAACCAGATGGTCAACCAGTATTATTCTATACTAGTTTAACACTTTTTAATATATTAATACATCTAAATTACCTTAAAACATTTTTCAACATTTTCAAACACCTTTTTTCGCAAACCTTAACACGCAAACATGCATCAAATAATTCTCCAAAAAATTTTGATTCATCAAGAGGATTGTTTAAAATCTTTTTCTACATAATTCCTTTTAAATATGTAACCTACACGCAGAAGTCTAAATATGAATGCATTATGCATAATTTAAGCTTATCAAACACTTTGGATATGAAGATCAAAATAAAGTTTACAATGAAAAAATACAAAGCAAAACCTATTGAAATTCTTTATCTTGGTCTTAAAATTCCATTCAATACTTTAATTTTTACATATCATGCAACACCTTAAAAATTTAATACCAAAATATGTATGCTCTAATACCACTAAATGTAATGCCTTGAAAATTTTTTACAAACATATCAATAAAAGCCTACACAAGAAAATATTAAAGCTACAAAATCATTAAACTGCTGGCCTACCTTTAATATAAAAAAATTCAAACTGCAACTAAGATTCATCAAATCAAATCAATTACCTGAAAAATATCCACGAGTAAAGGGTGAGTTGCTATCTCAGTAAGGATTCTATGTTTAACCTTATAAGGTACTTTTAATAATTTTTAAAGGATAATCACATATTTATATACTTATACACATGTATAACCAAATTTAGTAGACTAAATCACAGGATAATTGCAAGATCTTGATGTGCTAAAATGTGGTTTTATTTATTCATCCTATCAACTTCCAGTTATTTCAATTATTTAGGCCCTACTTAAACTAGTAGGCTATATTCAATGGTCCACCGACTTAAATCGTCATCTTGATTTCAATGTCGATAAATCAAATATTAAATGTGCATAATGAATATAATATATATATATATGGGACACATGATATCTCTCACTCATACATATTGATAGCCCGGCACCACTCTAATGCCTAGCCAATGGCACATAATATCCCCAAGACTCAAGATATTTTAGTACTACTTCGATACCTATCCACAAATACATGACATCCTCGGAACTTAGGATGCTTTGGTATCTGCTCCACGTACATGTATCTAACCCTAATTCAATTTCAAATCACATCAATAATCATCAATCAAGGACCATTGAACATACTTGACCTAGGTAAGCTATTTCTCTATTTCTTATTCTCAATCTGACAATTAATCTAATTCTTAATTCATTTCTTTTGCTATACATGTTGCCAATCATCCTCAATTCCATATCAAGGCCACAGATTCTTTAATCCAATAGTGTAAATGTTCATGATGCAATAATGTAAAATAAAACTCACAACTATCATAATCAATCCAATCAATTACATAATCCCATTATTCACATTATTCAATATGAAAAGTTCGCTTATGATGCAATTTATAAAAAAATTGTCATCGACAAATCACATCCAATCAACTCAAGTAACATTATTCAAACATCTTCAATCAATCGAAAATCATAAAAAAATTCCTAACTTATTAACCAAGAAGCATACTTAGTTAAATGATCACTCAATTCACCTAACCATGATTTATTCATATTTAATCTTCATATTTAATTAACAGTTCCTCACATTTCATACTTTTGGAAAAGTACTAGATCATATTCAATTTAACAATGAATTAATATACCATCATCAAATAATTCCAAGAAATTTCGAAATTCATTTAATCCATAAAATAATCAATTTATCATATTTTTCCTCAATTACATTATTGTAATTGTAAATTAGAAAATCCTTACTCGAATCCTTAAAGTTCAAATCCCTCGAATCAAGCCCAATGCTATACTACTGATTAACAGAACCTATAATTATCAAAAATCCATTAGGCCCAAATAGATTAAAGATGAAATCAAAAGCGCATAATATTAACCAAACTTTTCAAAACCCAAAACAACCTAAAATCTAAACAATTTCCAAAATCCAAAGTGTAATTGGTGATTTAAGCCCAAAATACATGTCAAATCCATTACCCCAAAACATTAACCAACCTCTAATCCTAAAATAAATTCCAAGGTTCAAACCCACTTAATAGTCCAAGCCAACAGCAAAACCCTAATAAAGTCCTTTAGGCCTAAATCAAATTCCATTCAAGCCTATAATACCTTTTAAAGGTCCATAACTTATTCTATGGCCCAAATCTATTAAATGGGCCCACATCAAACCTAGCTTAATATTAACTCCAATGCTATCTTAGGCCTAAAAGAAATATTTGAGCCTTATAAGTCCATGATCCATTCTTAAGCCCAAAATAAATTCTAAAAGTAAAAAATTCAATAGATTCTTTAAATTAACAAAATGCCACCATAACACAGATTCTCTAATCTGCCCTTACTAATTCTATAGAATTTAAAAAATGCCTTGAAATGTTTAAATCTCAAAATTGTACAAGCCTTTTACTAAACTGCCTTCTCTTAAAATTAAAAACTCATGAATATCCTTGATCTGTCTTTTTACTAGCCCTTAAATTTTATTAAAAATATCGAAATACCCCTAAATCTTCTTCCCCAAACCCAATTTCTTCTTCTCCCTCTTCCATTTGTTCTTCTCCAACAAGACCATCACTGTCAGTGAGCTCTTCCTTCCTCACTTCTCTTAGTTTCTTTCTTCCTATTCGCCTGATCTTCACTCCCCCTTTTTTCTTCTTTCTTTTCCCTAAACCCGACACTTCTCACTGCCATTGGCTTCCTTCTGAAGCTCTCCCTCTCCTATGCCCTTACTAAAGCTCTTAAGACATCTAAAAAACCAGCCAGTTTTTCCTCCTAACTCCTACAAACACACCTACACAGTTGCTTTAGACAAAGGAAAACAAAACATCATAAACTAGAAAGGAAGCTCACCTCCAAAGAAAATTTTCTAGATCCGGGTGGCTCTTCCATTGAGCCACTCAAGCTTTCTGCAACTCCAAAACCCTTGATTTAAGTTTCTAATCCAAATCCAATATCAATTAAAGAAGAAAAATGAAGAGATGGACATCCAAGTTATCTGTTTCCATGCTTCTCCTATAAGGCTCTGGCTGACCCACTACCACTCTAACCTCTATTTAGAGCCAGAACAAACCGTTGATGTGTGCAATCAGAAAAACTCCATAAAAATCATCTTTTCACGAAGAATTTGCAACAGAAAAATAGTTGTCCAATTTGTACACAAATTCGCAACAAAACTGAAAGCGTCTAACGATTACAAATTTAGAAATTGAAGGTCCTAAATGACACCTAAGAGGGGGGGGGAATTAGGTTCTTAAACTTTTAAAGCAAATACACAAAAATAATCTAACAATAATTTGCGGAAACTAAGTACACAAATATGAAACAAATAATAAGAAGAGTACTTATAATTATTGAAAATAAAATATGAAATATAAACTTAAAAGTTGTAAGAACTTACAAATCTTTTTTGGCTCAAGGATAATCAACTCGTCTTTTTCAAGGCTCAAGAATAACCTTTAGATACGTTCTTTTTGTAGGTTCAAGAATAACCTCGAAATACTCCTTTTTCAAAGGATCAAGAATAGCCTTACGATGACAAAGAAACTTCTCATTAGTAAAGAGAACTCAAATCTCACCAAAAACTTGATAAGCAAAGCACTCTTAAACATGTATATACTCTAAAACCAAAAAAGACTTGATCAGACTTTGCTCACACTTATTAAACTTGTGATTTGTATAATAATTCTTTATTTTGCTCCTTACTTCCCGTTTATTTATAAACATAAATAAGACTCATAACTGTTGGAGCATTAATCATCTCTTTTGGATCATTGTATAATGGATGTATCCGTTGTATATATCTTCTAACCATTGGGCAAATCTTTTATCCGTTTTGTAATATGACTATTGCGCTTTGTTCAGTCGACTGATAAGCCATGTTTGGTCGATCGATATCCACGGTTCAGTCAACTAGTCTTCCTTCAGTCAGCTGATCTCCAAGTCCTGACTCATTTGGTCAGCTGATCTTCTCAAGATGTTTGTTCGGTTAACCGATCTTCATGGTTCGGTTGACCGATCTTCCTTCGCTAGATCGATGCTTCCTTTAATACTATGTTCAGTTGAATGATCTTCCTTCGGTCGATCGATGCTTCCTTCAACACTGTGCTCGATTGACCGATCAGTTTTCAGTTGACCAACCTTTGGTCTTTAGCATTGTACCAACATACTTAATTAATTATCCATCTTCTTCTTCAACATACCTATATTTAAACACACTTAAATGAAAATATTAGTAGAAATGGTGTTTTGTCATCATCAAAATCGGGTAGAGCCTTGATTGGTTCAACAATCTCCCATTTTTTGTTGATAACAAAAGTATATGGTTTAAACAACATAATCAGTTCAACACGATCAAATTTCAAGATTTAAATCTCACTAACTTCCCCTTACTTCATGCATATGTAACTCTCCCTAAATTAGTAAAAATAATAATCAAAGAGAGAGACCATCGATCATACCAATTTCTCTTCTAATAATACAAAAACAATCTTCACACAATGGTTTAGTAAAGATATCCACTAATTGATGCAATGTGTCAACAAATTTAAGTTCAATATCTCTATTTTGCACATGATCTCGAATAAAATGATATCGAATTTCTATATGCTTAGTCTTAGAATGCTGTATAAGGTTTTTAGTCAAACAGATCATACTTGTATTGTTACACCGAGTAGGAATTCGAATAAGATGCAAACCATAATCCCTAAGTTGTTGTCGAAGTCGCAATACTTGAGTGTAACAACTACTGACAGATACATATTTCACTTCAGCTGTAGACAGTGCAACATAATTTTTTTTCCTAAAAAACCATGAAACTAATTAATTTCCTAAAAAATGACATGCACTAGATGTACTTTTTCTATAAAGAAAACTACCTGCATAGTCAGCATTAGAAAATCCAACCAAGTCTAAACATGCATTTCTAGGATACCATGGTCCTAAATTCAAAGTACCACACAAATATCGTAAAGTACATTTAATGGATAACAAATGAGATTCCTTAGGAGAAGATTGAAAACATGCACATAAAAAAACACTAAACATGATATTTGGACGACTAGCAGTTAAATACAATAAATTTCCAATCATACCTCAAAAGAGATTTACATCTACCTCTTTTCCATCTTCATCTTTATTTAACTTGATAAGATGTGGTCATGGGAGTGCCTAATGGTTTTGATTGGTCCATTCCAAATTATTTTAGAAGCTCTCATGTATACTTTGATTGACTTATGAAGATACCATCCTTCATTTGCTTGATTTGGAGCTCGAGGAAGAAATTCAATTCTCCCATCATGCTCATTTCGAACTCCCTACTTATACAGTTAGCAAAATCCTCACATAAACGTTCATTAATAGCACCAAAAATAATATCATCTACATGTATTTCAACAATCAATAGATCATTTTGATCCTTCTTATTAAACAATATAGTATCTACTTTCCCTTTTTCAAAACTATTTGCAAGTAAAAATGCAGTTAATCTATCGTACCATGCTCTAGGTTCTTGTTTAAAACCATATAATGCTTTAGATAATTTAAAAACGTGTTCAGGTTTATCATGTCATTAAAAACTAGGAGGTTGTTCAAAATACACTTCTTCTTGAATAAAATCATTTTAAAATGCACTTTTGACATCCATTTGAAAAATTTTAAAACCCATATGAGATACAAATACAAGAAGTAGTCTAGTAGCCTCTAATTTAGCTACAGGAGCAAACGTCTCATCATAATCTATTCCCTCTTCTTGGTTATACGATTTAGCCACCAATCTAGCTTTGTTTCTCACAATTTTACCTTATTAATCTAATTTATTCTTAAAAACCCATTTTGTCCCAATGATATGATGATCTACTGGTCTAAGAACTAAAGTCCAAACCTTGTTTAGCTCAAATTGTTCTAACTCCTCATTCATAGCTAAGATCCAATTATCATCATCTAAAGCCTGTTATATATTCCCATGTTCAATCTTTGAGTGAAAGGCAATATGAGATAAATTAAAATTTGATCAAGTGGTTACTCCTTAGTGAACATCACCTATAATTTGGTCGGCGGGATGATCCTTTTTATACCTCCAATCTCTTGGTAGCTTTTCATGTCCTCCTTCTTTATTTGGTTCAACAATTTGTGATGTTTGTCCATTGTCTTCAAGTGAAAGATGTTCTAATCCCTTGGATACATCTGCATCATCAAACTCGAGTACTTTCTTTCTTTCGAAAGGATTAGTTTCGTAAAAAACAACATGTATAGATTCTTCAACTATATGAGAGTTCTTGTTATAAACTCTATATGCTTTACTCAATAAAGAGTATCCTAAGAAAATGTCTTCGTAAGTATTAGAGTCAAAATTTCCCAAACTATCTCTAGTATTCAAAATATAACATTTGTAACAAAAAACTTTGAAATGACTATTTTTGGCTTCTTATTGTTCAAAAGTTCATAAGGAGTTTTATCTAACTTATGTCTAATATTCACCCTATTGGTGACATGACATGCACATGCAACGGTTTCGGACGAAGAATACTTTAGCAAATCATACTCATTTATCATAGTTCATGCCATTTCTTGTAAAGATCTATTTTTACCTTTCTACTACACCATTTCGTTGAGGTGTCCTAGGTGTAGAAAAATTATGCACAATTCCATGATCATCTCAAAAGCATTTAAACATATCATTTTCTAATTCTCTACCATGATCACTTCTAATAGATGCAATAGATAAGGAATTTTCATTTTGTATTTTCTTTGCAAAACTAATAAAGGATTTAAATCATTCGTCTTTTGAACTTAAAAATAAAATCCAAGTAAAATGATTGAAATCATTCACAATAACAAATGCATATGATTTTCCTCCTAAACTAGCCACTCTAATAGAGCTAAATAAATCCATATGAAGTAATTCAAAGGGTCTAGAGGAAGTTACCAATTTCTTACTTTAAAATAAACTTCTTACTTGTTTCCCATTTGACATGCTTCATAGATTTTGTCGTTCTTGTACTTTATTGTTGGAAGTCCTCTAACAAGATGTTTTGAGTTAAGCTTTACATTCACTCAAGGATATTAAACATTTATCTTCAAGGTTAGTAACATAATGTTAATCAACAATGTTTATATTTCCTTCTTTTTTTCCTAAAATTTGACACTATCGTTATCTGTTTTAGTACAACACATTCATCTCATAAGAAACTAACCTTATAGTTCTTATCACATAATTAACTTACACTTAACAGGTTGTATTTTAAGCCTTCAACAAGTGGAACGTTATCAATCAATGGATAGTTATCGTTACCTACTTTGCCAATGTCAATTACCTTACCCTTAACATTATCCCCAAATGTGACCAATCCTCCATCCTTACTCTTGAATGTGATAAATTGTGAGGGATCCCCAGTCATATGTTGTGAACACCCGTTATCCACGTACCATTTGTTTCTTCTTTTTTCCTATAAGACAAGTAAAAATAATTTAGGTACCCATCTTATCTAAGGTCTTTAAGTGTTAGTATACCTAACTCAATCCTTAAAGGTTTCCATAAACAAGAAACACAAATACAAGTGAGACAAATATTTAAACACAATCTAATAGATTATTAAATAAAATTGATGGTTTTGCCTTATCAGTCGACCGAATTACCTACGTCGATTGATCGATCAATGAAGCTTTGTCTATCAGTCGACTGAAGCAATCCATTCGGTCAACTGAACAACCTTGGTAGACCGATGGTATCATTCGATCGATCGATCCTTTGTGGACAGTAATGTATAAACAGGAAACACATTTTTTAAAGGTTAACAACATTTTTAAATTTTAAACATTTTTAAAATATGAAACAACATCTACATCTTTGGAATCCAAATAGTTTTTGTTTTGTAAAAAGTATTATTATTTTTATAGCCTTTTGAAAAACAATTTAGTCGATCATAACAAAAGTAAGAAATATGTCCATGATAACCACAGTATAAGCAAACCAATGGAGAGTATGTTCTATATGCATTCCTATGCTCATTTTTATATTTAAGATCTTTATACTGACTTTGAAAATTTTATCTAAAATGCATGAAGGTCTTTTTATTATTAAATCGATGTTGGGGAAATTTCATAGGTTTTGAGGTGTATTTGAAAGAATAATGTTTAGGTTGCAATCTACTATATGTATTCTGAACTTTCATAGGAGTATATTCATCTTCTGAATTCTTTGCTTTTACAAACATGATCTTACTAGTAGATGCCCCTTTTTCATTATATCTCAAACCATGTTTATCATTTCCGAACTTTTGAACACTTAATAGGTTATCTAGTTTTTATTTTTCCTTGTTAAATTTTTCTAGTGATTATAAAAAATAATATGGAATACAAATTTGAAACTTGTAACAACTTACAACTCCTTTTTAGCTCAAGGGTAATCAACTATTCTTTTTCAAGGTCTAAGAATAACCTTTTGACAAATTCTTTTTATAAGCTTAAGAATAACCTCAAAATAACAAAACAATTTCTTATAAATAGAGAAAAATACAAATCTCACACAAACTTGATAATCAGTCACTCTCAAACACGTATACAACTTAAACTCTCAAAAAACTTGATTAGACTTGTAAAACTCCTATTTTGTGTAATGCTTCTCTCTTCTTCTTCTTGCTTTCTCCATCTATTTATAATGCAAAAATATTGAGCTACCCGTTGAAGTATCCGTTACTGAAGCATCCATTGGGTAAATTTATTTCTTTTTTACTGTTGGACATATATTGTTATCATTGGATATATTTTCTATTCGTTGGACAAATCTTCTATCCGTTGAACAAAGTGACCATTGCTTTCAGTTTTGTAAAACGATAGGTCATATTTAGTTGACTAATCTTCTAAATTTGTTCATTCTGCCAGCCGATGGCTCTAGGACACCCATTCGATCAACCACTCTGTCTCTTTCAGTCGATCGATCATCAGTATTTGATCGAACGATCTTCGGTCTTTAACAGTATCAATACCAACCGATCCATCATTCTTTTGTAAAGAAGTTATTCTATTAAGATTTTTTCTTAACGTAATAGAAATGCGAAATAATCTTGTATTCCTCTCCCCTTCATTCAATCATTAGATCCTTGCCCTTTGTTTCACTAAGGAGTAATGAACTTCTAAGGCTTGATTATACTTCAAAATTGCATTATTTCAGCTATAAGGAGTTGTTCATTCATGGGGAAAACTTGTAGGTCCATTTGAATTTTGTCAAATGGACTCTTAGTTTTATTAACTACTCTAATAGTATCATAAAATATTTGATATTAAGCAGCTCAAGCTCCTCCTTAACTCTTACAACTTCCTCGTGCATATATACTGGTTAAATCCTTAAATAAGGAAATATAAACCTTTAGCCACCGCTTCATTAAACCCATCTAAATCAACTAAATAATTGTTGAACCTAAATGTATAATGCCTTCTTACAAGGGTATCAAGGTTCTGGACCAATAAAGGGCTATGGTCAAAAGTAAGTTGATTAAGCACGCAAACTAGACTTTCCTATAACTCCTTTAACTAATTTTAATTTATAAAAGTCATGTCCAAATTTTTCCTAGTAAATAAAGTCCCATTTTACTTATTAGACTAGGTAAAATGGTTCCCTTACATCTTTAATGTTGAACTAAGGTGATTTAATCATATATTTTGATGATGACGAAACATTATTATTTCTAATATTTAAGTTTTTGATGTATTTATAAGATAGGTTAATATTTAAAATGTAAGAATATAATTGCAAAGCTAAAGTAGAAGAACTCAAGCATTAGATGATCAAGAATAGATAAGGATCAAAGATCAAGAGTGAGGATCAAGAGAATGAAGATCAAGTTTAGATAGTTTAGGAAAAGGGTTTAAGGTGTAAGTTTCCTTACCTTGATCTTAATTAATGCTTAAAAAGGGCTCTAACATTTGCACGTCATATCATGTCATATTTGCATGATTATTTGCATATAGGATTTGAATTGTGGTTTAGTAATTAACTGAATTTGATTAGGATATTGATATATTAAGAACTGAATTAGAATGACATTTAGGCTAAATATTCTATAATCAAGAAGTAATGCGATGAATTGTTTTAGTATATGCTTCTTGATGTTTAAATAAATTAAAGTGTTGATTGAAGTTATTTATGTGCATTTGAATTTGTTTGAATCAATTTGTGATGTGAATTTTGTTTTATGAAAAGGTTTAAAATTGTTTATAAAGAAAAGTTTGATAATCAAGGCATTTCTTATGTTTTGAATGAATTGAATTGTTTGGATGATTCAAATGGCCTTGAATTATATTTTAAGACATGGTTAAAGTCTTGATTAATGTTAAGAATTTGTTTGGAAAGGTTTACAATTGAATTAAGCCTATATTTCTTATTTTGTAGAGCAATATGGCGGGTTGCCAGGAGATATACGATAGGCTTCAGGTTACCATGTAGCCTTATTTCCAACAAGAGCAATATGGGGCTCTAGAGCCTGTCATATTGGTCTTAGAACCTGCCATATTGGTCCTAACAGTATAATAGCTTGTTGTTTTTATGAGTTTTCAACGGCTTTTTAACTCCCAAGCAGCTAGTTCTTATTTTTAATGTCTCAAACTCCTTCCTAACATTATAAATATCATTCATAAACTATTTTAGCAAGTTAAAAAGCTCTAAAAAAGAATTGAAAGATCAAATCATCTCAAATACCAAAGCTGCCTATATTTCTGCACTGTTTTTGTTCAACTTTGATTTTTTATTTTAATTAGTTTCTAGTTATGTAAAAAAAAATTTCAGTTTGTTTAAGGTCTTAGGAAGTTACTAGTATTTTTGTTCTGATTTTTAAGCCATTATATTGTATGGTTGAGCTTAATTTTACAGGTTACCTCAAAGCTGTCAAAGTTTGATAGTTCTTGCTTAGATCTTGATTTAATCCACCTGTTTGATGCATTAAAATTTTTATTAATCTTGTGATTTTTTTTGAACTGATAGATTGACGTTCCCATAGGTTCATTGCAATTATTTTTCATCAATTGAGTGGTTAAATTTGTGTATATATAGGCTGGAACAAATAGATTTCATGTTTTGACATATTATATGCTCTTATTTTTAATCTATTTTTTAATGAAATAATCACGTCTTTGATTAATCATTTTGATTGTTTATGATCTATTAAGGTATTAGGAGGCTTGTTATATCTTTTAGTTGCCTTTAAAATTTTTCAGAATTGATTTTATTATAAAAGCTTTAGTAAAACAACATAGAAGTTGTGTTTTTGTTACTTAATTTGGGGGGATTAATTTGTATTGGTTGTTGATTTGATTATAGGATGCTCTTTGACTTTAAAATAGAGTGGATATATTACTCTTCACCTAGGATAAAGAATATTTGAATTGTGTTAATCATTGATTGTGAATTGGATTGATTTATGCCTTGTATTTCATTAGAGATTGCATAAGGCATTGGCATTGCATTAGTTGCATTTGACTCCTTATCTTGCATTATTTTTTTTATCAAGATTTGATAAGCTATATAAGCTTTTGTTGAAGCTAAAGGGAGCTTGTTTTAGGGGTTGTATTTGTAGAAAAATATTATAAATTTTGGTTATGTGGTAAGGGTTACTCTTTACCTACTTAAGGAAGATTGTATAATGTTCCTCTTGCCTTTAGAATTCAGGATTGTTGTGTTGGGTTCCTCTTGATCCTTTAGAAACAAGATTATTGGGTTACTCTTCACTCTAAATTAAGATTGTAAAGGTTCATTTTAACCTTATAACCAAGATTGTTGTAAATGTTCCTCTTGACCTTATAATTAAGATTATTGTAAAGATTCCTCTTGATCTTATAATCAAGATTGTTGTAAGGGTTACTCTTCACTCAATTAAAGTAAAATTGTTATTAGTGAATTTCCAACACATAGTTTGAGAGAGGATGTAATCTATCTTTAGAGTAGGCGAATCTCTATAAATCTAAGTATTCTGTCTTTCCCTTATATCTTTAACTTTATGCTCTTATGTTTGTTTCTTTATTGATTGAATTTGTTTAATATAATCATAAGCATATCATTCTATTTAGGTTGAATTTTAGTTCACTCAATTAAAATTGGCCTAAGATGTTTAAAAGTGTTTAATTTGTAAAGAAATTTTTTAAATACCTAACTCACCTCCCCCCTCTCTCTTGGGTGCTATAGGGCTTACATTTAAGTTAGTAATATATGGTTTACTCACACATTCCATGAAGTTAGGAGTATAATTCCTCATATTAATATTTCCTTTTACTTCTGAAGGGTGCATTATGATATTGAAATCACCTATTGATAACCATGTGAGATTGATAAAGGGTTTAAGAGCAACTACATTTTCCCAAAGATCATTTCTTTGAAAAACCAAGTTATGAGCAAAAACAAAGATTACAAAAAAAAAATTCTACTACTTCCTTTTTTCATGACAAATAAGTGAACTAGTTAGTCAATGGCTAATAACTGAGAAAATTGCCACCTATAATGGTCAAAACCAATCGTAATTCTACTATAGTAATGCTACTGGTGATTAGTAATGATCTTCTAATTCTTCAACATAAAGTTGGGTTATAGCATTTATTAACTATAAGTTTAATTTCTATCAAGCCTACCAAATAAGGTTTATGAATCTTAATAAAATCTGGCACTAATTATTCCCTCTCGCATTACATGATATGATAAACATTAGTAGGGAGAAGAAGTAGTTACCCTTTTCCTTTTACTTGATTTCCTCTTACCTTATGAGACCTAACTCATAGCTCCAGGAGAACACTCATCAGGTTGCAAAGCCTGAATTTCATTGTTGTTTAACGAATTTTTTCTATCCCCAAATTCAATAGATACTTCGCTAGCTGCTTCAATCAGAAGACACACTAGATTGATAAGATCTTTCCCCTACTACAAGGACTCATTACTCCCTTTATTATCCTGAGACTCTAAAACTTCCATTTATCACCCCTTCTCCAGGAGCATTAACGGCGGCCTGTTCTATGAACAATGGCGCCATTGATCAGCCCAGAGGGAGTTGTTGATGAATCAGACTCCAACGGCTAGTTTTCACTTTCTGGGTTTATCCTTTTTGTCTTCATTTTAAAGTCTTAAAAACTCTCCAAAACCCTCCTTAAGCCTCCAAACACTATATATACTCTTTAGAAATGAATTTTAATACTCTTGACTCTCTAAAAACTGATCAAACCTTTTGAATCTCTAAAAAGCCTTAAGTGCCCAAAGTTTTTATTGCACTTATTTTCAATTGATCATTTGCTATCAATTAATGTTTTTGGGTGTGTGAAATTGTGTTTAATATCTTACTTGACTATTTAAGAGTTTATTTGATCCATATTTTACAAATTAGAGAGGCTATTTCATTATATCAAAGTTAGAACTAATTCATCTATCAAAACTGTCTCAGTTGAGACTGATCTAGCTTGAATCTAGATTCCAGGTGATAAAACCTATTTCTAATATTGTGTTATTAGAGTTTTCAGATTGCTTAAGGTCTCTAGATTGTGTTTGAACACTTTTTTTTGATTTTTTTGGCCTTTTTTAGTTATCATTGAGCTTGAACATTCATGTACTTCAAGATAGCTACTGTTTTTGCTGGTTTGAGTTTGATTTTTATTTCAACTTGCTTAAACTATTTCTTTGTGTTTATTATTATTGTTTTATGTTTATTTAAGTTCTTAGGAGTCATAATAATCTTATTTTTTATTTTTTGGTTGGTTATTTCATCATTTGTGTGTATTAGTTCATTCATACATCAAAACTGTCTAGTTTTTTATGTTCTTCATTCAATCACAATTTTCATCATATAAATCAG
>JAOXYD010007267.1:0-15347 GCA_028565735.1 Pinacopodium congolense | reverse complement strand
TTTATATTTTTAAAATTTAAATTTCCTACACAATAAATAAATACACCAATAAAATTTAATTCTAACCCAACATTAGTAATTAGATAGTAATAAAAGCACAAAACACAAATAAAACCAATTAAATAAAAAAACTTACTCCAAATTAATACTAAACACAACAAAAGAATAATTAAAATTATACTAAACAAAAACACACAAAAAAAATATTAAAACATAATAAAAACAACCTAATATGCAATAAACACATACAAAACACTTAGAAAAACACATACAAAAACACAATTATCATTGCCTCAAAGTCCAAAGGTTGTCGATCATTCTTTCCTACCTTCTGCCTTCCCTAAAGATCCTCCTAAGTCCCTAGCCACAAGCAAGCATCCTTCTCTAACTCTAGTTTGGGGCCCTTTTAGCAAGCTTAAGGCCTTGAAGCCTAAGCCTTCTAAAAGAGATCTCACACCCCTCCCTATAAATCTACTAACAAGCTTATTGCCAAGAAGGCCAAAAAGGACTTCCCATCCCCTGGCCTAGTGGATCTTGTTAATGTAGGCAACCATCCCCCTTGCTGCTATTGACCAATTTGAACTGCCTTTGAAGATCCATCATTAAGTCTCCTGGTTGGATTGTACTCTGTGTGGGCCTAATTCTCGGGTTGCTTTTCCTTTTGTTGCGTTTTGGAGTCGGGTTGGTTACTTGCTTGCTTTGACTTGCCTGTTGGCTTTTTTTTTCTTAGTGCTTGTACATAACCCTTTTTCTAATTTATTTTATTTTATTTTTTTACCAAAATAAAGCATCAACAACCACATTCTCTTTACCTTGGTTATCCTTGATTATATAGGGGAAGGTTTCAACAAATTCCTTCCATTTTGAATACATCTTATACAACTTCCCTTGTCCTTTTAAATGCTTCAAGGATTCGATTAGTATGTATGACAAATTCCTTAGGCCATAGGTAATGTTTCCATGTTTGCAAAGCTTGATCTTCTTATTATATAAGTTGGTTAGATAAGAGCTACTCCACTTAATTTATCACTAAAGAATGCAATTGGACATCGTTCCTGCATCAAAATAGGTCCAATGCCAATACATGAAGCATGCACACTCAATCTCAAAGGTGAAGAAAAGTCAGGTAAAGATAGAAATGGTGCAGAACTCATCCTATCCTTAATAAAAAATGAATGCATTTTCTTGATCATCACCTCACTTAAAACTAACATTCTTTTTTTTTTTTTAATCCAATTTAAATTAAAGAGAAGGAAGGTCTGTACAAACTCAGAGCAAGAAAACTTTATGTAAAACAAAAGAAAGCAATAGCCTATAGAAACCAAAGCTACTGACAAAAGGAAAGAAGCAACTAACCAATAAAACCAAATCAACTAGATTACAACTAGATTACAACAAGCCTAAAACTGAGAGTTAGAAATCTAGCCCCAACTTCGGTAGTAGTTGTTGGCCCACTACTAGGTCTTAACTTAGCCAAAGGGAGAGGATTGTCAAATTTGTCAAAGGAAACTAAAGGCTCATAGAAGCCAACCTCCATTGCCTCCAAGGGATCATTTGTCTGCTTGGGTTTAAAATGTGTGTTTTCCTTCACCAACTTGTATATGGGGGTTGTTTCTCTTTTTTGATTGACCTTAGGAGCTTCTACTAGGCCAATTTTCGTCTTCCGAGAGTTAGGATCTATAATAGATTGGTGGGGATTCGTTCTGCTTAGAGCCTGACTGAAGATCTAGTCTAAACTATAGGTAAGGACTAGACAGGAGGCGGCAGTACCAAAATCTTCTTCTTCGAATTTGATAGAGTCACAAATCTAAATTGATTAACTTCTGGTAGGTAGAGGAAACTTCTTGGAATCTCTCCTACAGTAATATATTCGTTTGAGTAATGCACCTCTTCTGGATAAGTTACCATCTGTGGTAGCACCTGAAACAAAAAGGAGTATAAGACTTGTAATGTTCCAATTGAGCTTGATGTCATTGTTATTGAATATAATGGACTCGTGGTGAGTGAAAAGAAAATTTTCTCTAACAAGCTGGTAGGTAGAGACAAAGAGGCCCTGAATATTAGTTTTCTTATCTCTAAAAATTTTGTCATTCCTATCCTTTAAGGAAGTAAACACAAGAGGAGAAAACAATTTTAAGTAAGGAGGAATCAGCATAGTTGCTTTTAGAGCATTAAAGGATCCATTGCCTCGTAGAGAGAAGTGAACCAAGATTCCAATAATGACAGCAAAGGTGGAGGAACTTGGTCCAAAGCTTACTTAAGTAGTAACAATTAAAAGAAGAGATAATCATGGGACTCTCCATCCAATTTGTAAAGAATAAGAAATTAGGACATTGAGTGTACTATAAACGGTCCATGGTTGAAATTTGACCTTTGAAGGCTAACCAAAGGGTGAAACAATGCCTGGGAAGGATGTAGTAAGACCACATCAACTTAGCACAGAAAATGGAATTAAATTTTTGGGGTAGGACAGGGGGGGAGTGGTAGGCATCTTTATTGACTGGGAGAGAGCCAATGGTGAAGACGACAATATGGAAACTAATGCAATGATGTTAAGAGAAGAAGGCACCACAAAAGCTTGACTTTTGAGAAGGTTGATGGATAGCCTGGATAAAGAACAAAAAAGCATTAGGGCTTGGAAAAGAGTATGAATAGAAGGATATTTAGCTCTACAAAAAAAGAGGAGATAATCATTAAAGCATAGGTGTGAGACGTGGAGCTTATCACATTTCTAGTTGTAGGAGAAATTAGAGTGGGATGTAGTATAGAAATGGATGATTTGTGTAAGAACTTCCATACAACGGATGAATAAGCAAGGAGACAGTGGGTCTCCTTGTATTAGGCCACAAGTGTTTTTAAAGAATTGGGTAGGTTCAACATTAACAAGGATAGCCATAGAAGGAGTTGTAATACATACTTTTGATCCAATAGATAAAAATGGGGAGGGAAGGAAGTCACTTAGAGGGAATGAAGAACAAAATCCCACTTAATGGAATCATAAACTTTCTTATGGTCCATCTTGAAGGCAAATTTGTTATGACTATTATCAAGATTGTAGTTATGTAGGATTTCTTAAGCAAGGAGGATATTATCACCTATCCTGAAACCTGCAATAAAGGTTGATTAACTGGCACTAATTAGAGAAGGAAAAACAGGTTCAATATGATTAGCAAGTAGTTTGGCGATGACTTTGTAGAGCATATTACAATAAGAAATTGGCCTGAAGTTTGAGGCTATGGAGCGGGAAGGAGTTTTTGGAACAAGGATGGGAAAGGTAGCATTTATATCCTTCAACATCTTCCCACGGGTAAAGAAATCTAGGACAGTTGATGTAAGTTCATCTCCAAGGGTGGCCCAAGTCTATCTAAAGAACATTCTATTGCACTTATCAAGCCCAAGAGCTTCGGAAGGATGGAAACTAAAGAAGGCCTATTTTATTTCTGAGGCAGATAAGGGGGTACTGAGCCCCACAATTAGAGGGGGAGAAAACCAACACTTGAAAATCTACTCAGGTTGCTAAGTCTTGATGGGGTAGGGCAAACTTGCCCCACGATGTCTTTAAAGAACTAGAACAGTTACTACTTCATATCTGAGGGGCGAGAAAGCAAGGAATTATTGGGGCCCATTAGGGAGGAAATAGATGATCTATTTCTCCTGGAAATAAGGGAAAGGTGAAAGAACTTAGTATTTTTGTCGCCCTCATTTAACTAAATAACCCTAGATTTTTTGTTTATAGAAAGGATTTTTAATAGAGAGGGCTGAAAAGTAGTCTAATAGAGCATGTTTTCCAAGTGATTTCATGGAAGCAGAAGGGGGGGGGGGGTAGGAGGATACAAATAATTGAATCAAATCAAGGTGGATATGAGTTGAGAGAACATTTAGATCGACATCATTAACTTCCCTTATATTAAGATATTTAAGAGAGGCTTTGACGAACTTAGGTTTTTGGAATACCCTGTACATGGGAGTACCAAAGATAGGTCTGCCAAGTTGAGATAATAGCAGGGGAAAAGGAAGGGAGAAGGGTTAAGACATTAAAGAACCTGAAGGGGGAGCTTGCTTATAGGGAGCAAGGAAAGAGAGGGTAGCCAGGCTATGAGCTGAAAATATAGGGGAGCCAAAATGGACTGAGGAAGCTGGGAAATTAATAAGCCAAGGGGGGTTGACTTGAATTCTATCTAGCTTCTCAACTATGAGAGAGGGGTGGTCTTTCTGGTGTGACTAGGCATGGAAAACCCCTGAGCACTTTAAGTCACTAAGATCAAAGGCAATTGAATAGGCTTTTCAAATCTAGAATGCTTTTAGCATTAGAAATAGAGGCAATAGAGGATTCAGATGAATTGATGGTAGAATTGAAGTATCTAGCTAAAGCCTGGGGAGGATAAGAGTTGATTAGAGAGAGACTTAGGATCAGACCAAAGGGAGGATCTCTAAGATAAGTCATTGATACCATAAATATACGAAAGGGCTATTTGTTGAGGAGAGCTAAGGGTAGAGATAAGGGTAAAGTGGAGGAGTTGGCTACTATTTAAAATAAGTTGGAAAGAGATAACTGCAGGGTTCTAGGCACTAATGATCCTAGTATTACAGGCTAGGTCGAGTTTATGGGGAAGGAATGATTAGGGAGGAGGACACGGAGAATGGAATGGAGTTGGGAGGTAGAGGTAATTCTAGATTCTAAGATATAAAAGAAGACGAGGTGGTAGGAATAGAGAAAATGCTTAAGGGCCAAAATCTTTTGGGGTTTATTAAGACCCCAAACATTCCAAAAGATGACCTTTATAAGGAAACCTCTATGAGTTTGAGGGATGTTTTTTTGCCCTTGGCCTTTTTCCGTGACTTTTTTTTAATCTTTCCATAGTAACAAAAACCTCAAATTTAATCTGAGTTTCATAATCTTCCTAGTTAGACAAAGTAACTGAAGGAGTTGAGTAATTATGAACAATGTCATTAGGCACTGCACTTGAGGGTAGGTCCACCTTCTCGGTGGGGCCATGGTCCTAAAGGAAACAAAGTTAAGGTTCAGCTGCTTGATTCTGTGATGAGCCCTTGGGAATTTGCATAATAAAAGAGTCTTTATAAGAGGATAAGAGGAAGTCTAGGTGGTTACCAGCCTCACTAGAGGATGGGGTGAGATTTTTGCTAATGGATAAGCAAGCTGAGAGGATGGAGCCTTTAAATGGTTAGGTGAAGGAGGGATCCGTTAAGGGGCCTACTAGATTGAATGTGTAGGGACTGACTGAGTACCCGTATTAACCTCATAAGGAGGGGGAGTTGAATGGCTAGAGCCACCCTTATCTGAGTAAAGGTATGTTACTTGCTTGAGGGAATTGGGTGGGAGCATTCTCCTACGCTTGTTGGAGGTATTGCCACCAGAGAGTTCCTTCAAAAATTCTGTAGAGAAGGTTTTCCTAGTAGGATGTTATGTTCCTCTAGTAGCTCTAAAGATAGAAAAAGGCTTCCACTCATAGGTAACTAGGATCTCTTCTCATCTCTTTTCCCCTTTAGTGTCATGGATTGCAAGCTCAAAAGATTTTGTAAGATGCTTTGTTTCACAATTTCATTCAATGATGAGGATATGGTACTGAAATCCTTAACAAACCTCCTATAAAAGCTAGCCAACCCATGAAAGCTACGCATATCAGTAATTGCTTTAGGTGTAAGCCAATCACGAATAGCTTTAACCTCTTCCTCATCAACTGAAATTCTCTTAGCACTAACAACATAAGCAAGAAATACAATCTGATCTATACAAAAGGAACGGTTTTGAAAGTTAGCATACAACTATTGTTCATGCAAAACACTTAGAATACTTCTTAAATGATCAATATGCTCATCTAAGGTTTTGTTATAAACCATAATGTCACGAAAATAAACAACCACAAATTTGCCAATGAAAACACAAAAAACATGGTTCATTAACCTCATAAATGTGCTAGGTGCATTAGTTAAACTAAATGGCATAACTAACTACTCATATAAACCATATTTCTTTTTGAAAGCTGATTTTCACTCATCTCCCATTCCCATTCTGATTTGATGATATTTACTATTTAAAACAATTTTAGAAAACACATAAGAACAATGCAATTCATCAAGCATATCATATAATCTAGGAATGAGATGCCTATACTTTACAGTGATTTTATTAATGACTAAGCAATCAACACACATCCTCCATGTTGGTCCATCCTTTTTAAGCATAAGTAACACTAGAACAGAACACGAACTCGTGTTTTCCCTCACATATCCCTTAGCCATGAGTTCCTCCACTTGTTGTTGAAGTTCCTTTGTTTCCAAAGGATTACTTCTACAGGTTTTTCGGCTTGGAATTGAAGGACCAAGGATGAAATCAGTTTGGTGTTATATTTCCCATATTGGTGGCAAACCACTTGGAACTTCCTTAAGAAACACATCTCCAAATTAGTGGCATAGGCTTTTGTTGTTAGAAAAGAAAAATAGATTAATAGAATAAAGAAATTTGTACAAAGGGGGTCTAAATACATTGAAAAGCTAAGATCCTAAAGGAAAATAGGAAGAAAGCATAGCCAAAAAGCGTTATACCAACTGTGTTGACAAGAGTCAACACACATGTTTGCAACCTAGGGCTTAAAACCAAGGTCTGGACTGGTCAAATTCAGGACCCTTAAATTACGACTAAGAGGTTGGCAATATTTATCAAATGCAACTCTCAGTTGGAAGATGTTAATCCCCTAGCCAACTACTTGTTGTATGCTTGCTCCTTCAGTTTAGCCTTTTCTTTGTCCAGCTTATAGATAAGGGTTTTGGAGCGTTTCCTTTTAGGCTTTGAAGTCATCATTTTGCAGTGCTTTGAGCGTTTCCTTTGAGGCTTTGAAGCCATCATTTTTCAATTCTTTCTCTTGCGAGAGGTGGACATTTGGCCATCCTTATGAGAAGAAGAGTTGTACTATTATTAGCACCAACCATGAGGAATAATTAGATCTGGACTAGAATAGTCCTTTAGGGGGAACCACACCTTGCTTTTACAGTGTTTTGGGAGTCTATAGGTCTGGAAGTAGCTACAAAATGCTCATCCCAATTAGAGTCTTCTGAGTCCTGGATCTGAATAAGCTCACTTTTGGTGGAAAGGGGGTTCTTCTTGAAGGCTCTCCTTTTACAGTAAATTCTTTTTAGTAAAGCCTCCTGCTGGGAATGAACAACCTCTCTATGAGCATCTGATAACAAAAGAGAAGTTAGGGGCATACCATACAGAGAGTTAGCTACTTATAAGTTCTAGTGGAGTTTGATATTTCTGCAGTGAAAATTAGCATTATCCAAATGGTTAGAAGAAATATCTCTCTCACTAACTCCCAAGTAAGGTTTAGGAGTTATTGCACACTAGTCTAATTATCCTTGAATGTTATGTCATTCTTCTCCTTCCACAAAATGTAAAAACAAGAGGAAAACACAATCTTGAGTATGGTTGAATCAGTGGACTGTCTTTGAACAAGCTGAGTTATCCAGTGAAAAGAATTTAGGTCTACCAACCCATTCAAGATAGTGTTGCCGAGAGCTATAAGGTAGGGAGGGGATACTAAATTGTTTAAGCTCAATAAGCTTAGGCAAATTTGTTTGGGGCTAATTCCACTTATTATTGAGGACGATACTAGACACTATACTGCTCATATTCAACTTAAAATCGTAAATAGTGCCAGTTGGGTGCCAGCGGTCAGACCATATAAATATAGCCTCCCAATTTCCAATTTTAAATTTGAACTTGTGAATGAAAATATTTCTAGTCCTTAAGATCTTTTTCTAACTCCAAAAATCCTTAAAAGAAGGGGAGTAAGCCTAAAAACTTTTATTTTGGGAGGTTACACCATGAACCCACCTTACCAAGAGGGCTTCCACATCAGAAAATAGGATCTAGATCCTCCTTGCAAGGAGAACTTTGTTCTAAGATTTAAGGAGCTTAATTCCTAGGCCACCATTCAATGTAGGCTGGTGAATCTCCCCCTACTTTACTTTAGAATGATGGCTAGAGGTTAAGGATCCTGACTAAATGAAGTTCCTCGCTTTTTCTCAAAATCTTTAATAACTATGGAGGGAAGGAGAAAAAGGGAAGACCAGAATACATTGAAGGAGTTTAGGACTAAATTAATAAGTTGGATCCTGCCTATAAAGGATGGGGATTTGTTGGTCTAAGAGCATATTTGATTCTCAAATTTGTCCAAGAGATGAGAGCAATCAGCTTTGGTTATTTTAGAGGAGATAAGAGGAAGACCTAGATACCTAATAGGGAGGGTGCTAAGAGGGAACCTCAAGAGCCTAAACTAAGGCAGGAAGAGTGGAGGATGAATGAGCAATAAAAGCTTGGCTTTTAAGGAGATTTAAGGACAGGCTAGATAATGAGCAGAATAGAGTAAGGGCTTGAAAGAGGGTGTTGATTGAAGGTGAATCAGCCCTACAAAATAAGAGTAAAACAAAGGTGACTAAGTTTGAGATTCTCACATTTCCAGTGAGAGAAGAAATTGGAGTGGGAGGAGATATGGAAATGGAGGATTTGCGTAAAGACTTCCATACCGATGATGAACAGGTAAGGCGACAGCAGGTCTCCTTGCCTTAGGCCACAAGTAGTCCTGAAGAAGGGAATTGGTTTTCCATTGACTAGGATTTTAGCAAAGGGAGTTGAGCCACACTTATGAATCCACCAAATAAAAGTAGGAGGGAAGGACATCACTTGAATGGGATCACAAAGTTCTAGTGAATGGAATTATATGCTTTTTTAAGGTCAATTTTAGATGTACAACATTGGTGGTGATAGTTACATAGGATTTCCTATGCTAGCAAAATATTCATCTATTCTTCAGCCTTTAATAAAGGTAGATTGGTTCTCGCAGATTAAAGTTGGAAGGATGGGTTTGATTCTGTTGGCAAGAAGTTTGGCAATGACTTTTTAATTCATGATACAGCAAGATATAGGCAAAAGTCAGAGGCTGAGGAAGGATGGGGTGTTTTGGGGACTAGGGCGATAAATGTGGCATTGACCTCTTTTAGATGTTTACTATGCTGGAAGAAGTCTTATACAATAGTAGTGAGCTCTCCTCCAAGGATATCCCAAGTATGCTTAAAAAAATACCATTAAATCCATTTAGCCTCGAGGCTTTTAAGGGATGAAAGCTAAAGAAGAAGGATATAGACACCACACTCTAAAAAAGATGAGAAGAGGGAGTGATAAGTCAAATTTGAATGCCATAAGATTAAATCAATTTTGATAAGTTCTGCAGTTCAATGAAGAACGCAAAGAAGTTTATGTCAATTCTAATAAAAAAAATATCCCCCAAAAGCTCTATCTATAAAAAAATACCATGAGGTAAGACCTTAGACTTGGCTTGTCTATAAGTAGCTTCCCTTATAACCAACTCCCTCAAAGATTACATAGGCACACACAATCTGTTCTCTCGAAATAAATACCCATCATGCCTATAAAACTTTCTAAATGCAGCTTTCTCACAAGCCCCATAAACATTAGCAAAATCAGGATCATGAGAATATAAGTCTTCGATATACTCCAATCCTAACAATTTGGCACTTAAATGAAAGATAAGAGAATACCTTCGAGATAAGGAATCAGCAACCACATTCTCTTTACCTTGCTTATACTTGATAACATAGGGGCAGGTTTCAACAAATTTTATCCACTTAGCATGCCTCTTAAGCAACATACCTTGTCCTTTCAAATGCTTCAAGGATTCATGATCAGTATGTATGACCAATTCTTTGGGCCATAAGTAATGTTCCCATGTTTGCAATGCTCGAACTAATGCATACATCTCTTTATCATAAGTTGGGTAGTTGAGAGTTGCTTTACTCAACTTCTCACTGAAGAATGCAATTGGATGTTGTTCCTACATCAAAACAGCTCCAAAGCCAATAGTTGAAGCATCACACTCAATCTCAAAAGTTTTAGCAAAGTCAGGTAAAGCAAGCAATGGTGTAGAACTCAACCTATCTTTAATCAAATTGAATGCGTCTTCTTGCTCATCACCCCACTTAAAACCAACATTCTTTTTCACAAATTCATTCAATGGTGCAGCTATGGTACTGAAATCCTTAACAAACCTCCTATATAATCTAGCCAACCCATGAAAGCTACGCACATCAGCAATTGTTTTAACTATAGGCCAATCACGAATAGCTCTAGCCTTTTCCTCGTCGACTGAAATTCCTTTAGCACTAACAACATAACCAAGAAACACAATTTGGTTTGTACAAAAGGAACACTTTTTTAAAGTTAGCATACAACTGTTGTTCACGCAAAACACTTAGAACACTTTTCAAATGATCTATATGCTCATCTAAGCTTTTTCTATACATCAGAATGTCATCAAAATAAACAACCACAAATTTGCCAATGAATGCCTGCAAAACATGGTTCATTAACCTAATAAATGTGCTAGGCACATTAGTTAAACCAAATGGCATAACTAACGACTCATATAAACCATATTTTTTTTAAAGCTGCTTTCCACTCATCTCCCTCACACATTCTGATATGATGATATCAACTCTTCAAATCAATTTTAGAGAACGAAGAAGAACTATGCCATTCATCAAGCATATCGTCTAATCTAGGAATGGGATGTCTATACTTTACAGTGATTTTATTGATGGATCAACAATCAACACACATCCTCCATGTCCCATCCTTTTTAGGCACAAGTAACACTGAAACAGCACATTGACTCATGCTTTCCCTCACATATCCCTTAACAATGAGTTCCTCCACTTGCTGTTGAAGTTCCTTTTTTCCTCGGGATTACTTCTATAGGCCGGTCGATTTGGAATTGAAGCACTAGGTATGAAATCAATTTGGTGTTCTATTCCTCGAATTGGTGGCAATCCACTTGGAACTTCCTTAGGAAACACATTGTCAAAATCCTGCAAAAGAGAAACAATAGTAGTTAGCAAAGAAGAATTAATGTCATTGGTGTTGATCAATGCCTCTTTGTACAAAAGTACAATCGTACACTGTTTAGAATAAAAAGCTCTCTTGACATCACATTCTTTTGCAAAGAAACTCTCTTTTTTTTCTCTCTCTTTCTCTTTTGCATTCATTTGCTTCTTTTTCTTTGTTGTTTTGACATTTTCTCTCGTTTCACTCTCTTGCACTCCTTTCTTTCCATTACACTCAATTTCACACTCTCTTTTCTTTACACTCTCATTTTTAATTCTCATATGATCCTTATACACTTGTTGAGGTATTAATTGTACAAGAATGATTGATTTTCCCTTTATTGAAAAAGAGTACTGATTTTTAAACCCATCATGCATCACACATCGATCAAATTGCCAAGGTCTGCCCAAATGAATGATGTCCTTAAGCTCCACATATTGATGTAGCTCAACCACATTAGTTATGTCTCTGTTCAGCCCATGGTAAAATCGTGCCATAGTTCTCTTTATCCTCTTTAACATTTACTTTAATCATGGCAATCTCCATCTCTATATGGTAATCCTAAAAAATTTTGCTGCCTTAAGTAAATCTTTGCAAATTTTGATACAATTCCCTATTAGATTGGGAATGAATCTCTTCCTCATGATAGCCTTCATTTTTCCCATATACAAATATGTCTTATGATTTCTTCTTCTAATGGGGATCATCTAATCCTACCAAATAATTGCATAGTCAGTGAATTTAATAGCAGTAAGCTTCACTTTTTTCTCTTCACAATAGTTATAACAATCAAAGATCAACTAAACTTTATTTTCCTACTCTAAGTAGGCTTCAAGATCATTCTTCCCTTGAAATGATGGAATGTTCATCTTAATGCTTCCAAATTACGGTCATATGCATCATGTCTTCCACCAAATCTCCTTCTATCTCTATTATTGTTAAATTTGCCCAATAAGTAGCCATCCTCAAAATCAACATCATCCCCTCTACTGTCATCATAAGACTCATTATCATAATATAAGTTACCATCATCCAAATCAATATCATCCCCTATATTGCCATTATAAAACTCATTGTCATCATGTCTATCTCGCCTTCTAGCATTAGGAAAATCATTTCAAAAAATGTATCTGCAATTTCAGCATCTTGTCTATCCATTCTGTCACTATTTTCACATTCACGAAGAACACCCTTATCCTTAAAATCATATTTATAAATCTGTAAGAAAAATAAAAAAAAATTCTCATCAACACTCCCTCACTTGTTTCCCTCAAATTAGTGCCACTTAGTACTCGTGTTTACTCTCTTAAATAGCTTTTGTTATAATGAGGTCACCCTCCTAGCTTTTACCACTTAAACTCACTCTTTAGGCTCTTTAAAGAACTAACCAAACAAAACCAAGACAAATTAACCTTAATTAACAAACTCAGGAGAATTTAACAATTTTTCAGATTTAGAATGATTGATAAGAGCTCAAAACTCAGAAAACAATGTAGGAATGATAAACTAATAACAGGTGTTCACTTAATAAGATTGTGACTATTGTGCTAGAGGAACAAAAGAATTTGATTTGGTTGTGTTTAGAACAAAAAAAAACAAGAAAATTAGTTTGATTAGTTTTCAAGAATCCAAGTTTTATCAAGGATGGTTAGATTCTGATTTGCACCTTTCTTCCTTTCTTTTGTTTTTTTTTATTTTTCTACAAATTAGAATATAATGACATGAGTAGGAATTTGCACAATCTCTTAATCACCTAGAAAATTCGTATGATCTAAAATTCAAGATCAAAAAATTACCCAACACAAATATCAACGATTAGAGATCTAAAAGAGTTAGAGCACGAATAGAAGCACAAACTTGCAGAATCTACCCAAAATCTTTTCCTCTTGTTAGTTCTTCATTTTTTTAATAGATAACAAGAAAAGGATGAATCTAACCTAATTTAGAGGCCAAAGCTTTGATACCAACTAATGCAATCCCCAGACTAAATTTGGACCCCTACAACAACCAAGACAAATTCCACATCCAAGAAAGCTTAATCAAGTCACAATAAACAAAAACAAAGAATAAAAAGAAGGATAAGGATGCCACACTCCAGAATAGATGAGAAGATGAAGTGATAAGTTAGGTTTGAAATCCACAATATTGAATCAATCTGGATTAGTTATACAGTTCAATGAAGAACCCAATAGAAGTTCTTTAGTTCTTTAGTAAATATCTACACATTAGTTCCTTGGTTCTCATTAGTAAGATTAAACAGGAAACGAAAACTCTTATTTGTAACCTAATTCAAAGAGTTTGGCTCTGATTCCAAATGATATGATCCTTGGTGAAGAAACACTGAAAACCCAAAATCAATAAGGAAAAAGAAACCCCAATTAGAGAAAAATACTCAAATTTGATTAATAATATGATCTCGTATATTACATTAGGTTACCTCTGTAAATAGGCACAAAAAGATGAAATCCCTATAAGGAAATATCTCCCTAATGAATTCTAATCATAACTAAATAGGAAAGGCTTGACTAGAAAAGATTTCCTCAATTAATGGATACAAATCAAATTTTGATTTTGAAATCCTTTTTAAAATAGCTTGACCACTAATAACAATTAATGACAAAAATTCAAAATACGAAAATTGCCTCGAAGATCATGTCTTTAATCTTTTCTAATTGGGCTTCATTAAAACAAGTGTATAGATCATCCTTACAGATAGGTCTCCAAGCATTTTTTTTCTTATGTTAAGCCTTATCCATCTTCTTGGGCTTAAAGATAAGTAATTAATTTTTGTTATTTTTTAGGATCTTCCAAAATAGCCTTATTATCTTGAATATCTTTGATTAACCATTGCAAAGCCTCCTTCATGCGCTTAGCTCTTGCTCTTGTCATAGGACCTCTAATGCCTTGTAAAAAATCGGTGACTATTGACGTAAGTAGATATCCTTCATTCCCTTCCTCCTTGAAAGGATTCATCCTTGAATAACCTAAATCAAATAAAGATAAGTTAGCAACATTAAAGGTGGCACTAACATTACCATAATAACTTGGTAAGTTGAGCTTGTAGGCATTGCCGTTTATTCGCTCCAACACTTGGAAAGATCCATCGCCCTATGTTGCAATTTTGATTTGCCAAACCTTTCTTTATGTAGATGATCGCAAACCTTGTCTCTAGGTTCAAAGGTGACTTTCATGTGCCCCTTGTTAGCTTGCCTTGCATACTGGACATTCTTTTTCTCTATATTAGCGCAAATCTTAGCATGCAAATCCCTAACTAATTCTACCTTTTTCTTTCCATCCAAATTAGCACATTCATTAGGAGGCAAAGAAAAAACATCTAAAGGGGTAAAAGGATTAAAACCACATCAAAAGGTGAATAAGATGTAGTAGAATGCACAGCCCTATTATATGCAAACTCCGGATGTGGCAAACTTAGTTCCCACTGTTTTAAATTCTTTTGATTGATAGCATGCAGCAAGGTAGTAAGTGTCCTATTAACCACCTTAGTTTGTCCATCTATTTGAGTATGTGCAACAATTGAAAATAACAGTTTGGTACCTAAATTACTCCACAAAGTAATGACTCGAGAATTTAACATCCCTATCACTCCCTCTTGTTCCAGGCAAACCATGAAAATGCACCATCTCCTTAAAGTACAAATCAACAATTTGTTACATTATTTGTTTTAAAACATGTAATAAAATGTGCCATCTTACTAAATATATCAACAATAACCAATATGTTGTCCTCATCACTTCGAGATCTAGGTAAATCCAATACAAAATCCATAAATATGTCAATCCAAGGTTGATTAGGCATGAGTAAAAGAGTATACCAACCATGAGGCACTACTTTTGACTTAACTTATTTGTATGCAATGTATTTGTTATAAATAGTATACACATCATGCTTCATGATAGGCCAATAAATGCTCATGTAATATGTCTAAGGTATTTTTAATGCCAAAGTGCCCCCATGGACCCACTTCTATGGGTCTGCCTAACAAGAAATTCATGCATAAAACATTTAGTCATACAAAGTTTATCTTTCTTAAATAAAAATCCATCATTCTTAGAAAAATCACCATATGCACACTTAGAATATGCAAGCCACATTTGTCCAAAGTTGACATCCCTATCATACAAATTCTTAATGAACTCAAAACCAAGTAATTGAGTTTATAAAGAAGTCAACAATGCATACTTTCTACACAATGCATCAGTCACAATATTTTCCTTTCCTTGCTTATATTTGATCATGTAAGGAAAAGTTTCAATGAACTCTAACCACTTGGTGTGTCTTTTGTGTAACTTACATTGAGACTTTAAAAACTTTAAGCTCGCTAAGACCATTTTTAGTTTTGATTTTATTTTTGGTTTTGGTTTTCTATTTTTCTAATTTAGTTCGAGTTGGCGATGGCTCAACACTTATT
>JAOXYD010007257.1:0-15348 GCA_028565735.1 Pinacopodium congolense | reverse complement strand
AGATGCAAAACATGCAAAAGATGAAATAAACTGAAGGTAAAACACACAAATACACACTTAAAACACCTAAAAACATCATAGAAACATAGCCCAAAAGCACACTTATCAATGCAAGACCTTGGTGGGAGCATAGCTGAATTACACTACAATAGAAAAGGAGTTGCTTGGTATAGTTTTTTCACATGAAAATTTCATTCTTATATCTTAGGCTCACATGTTATTATTTTTACAGATCACGCGGTGCTACAATATCTCTTTACTAAAAAGGATGCCAAGGCAAGGCTCATCTGTTGGGTGCTTCTACTCCAAGAATTCAACCTCGAAATCAAGGACAAAGAGGGAGCAGAAAATGCAGTGGCAATCCACCTTTCAAGATTTGAAGGGGGGAACCAAGACGAAGAAGAGATTATTGACGAGCGTTTTTAGACGAGGCACTAATGATGGTGAAGAATCCATTTCTCCCCTTATTTGTTGATATTACTAACTATCTGTCAGGGGTATTCTTTCCTCTAACCTCTCTCATCAACAAAGGAAGTGTTTTTTATCCCAGTGCTCTCAATATATTTTGGGTGAGCCCATATTATATAAAATATGTGCTAATGGTTTGATTCGCAGGTGTGTCCCTAATGATGAAATGCCTAAAATTTTAACCCATTATCATAGATTGGCATATGCAGGGCATTATGGAGTAAACAAGATGGCCGCCCATATTATATAGTGTGGATTCTTTTAGCCCACCTTGTTCAAGGATGCTAAAGACTTCGTACCAAAGTGTGATAGATGTCAAAGAGTGGGTAATATCTCGAAAAGGGATAAGATGCCTCTTTCTAACATCTTAGAGGTAGAGGTATTCGATGTGTGGGGTTTAGACTTCATAGGATCTTTCCCTTCCTCAGGTAATTCTTATATTTTAGTGGGAGTGGATTACGTTTCTCGGTGGGTTGAAGCCATAGCCACTCTAACCAATGATGTAAAGGTGGTACAGAGGTTCATCAAAAAGTTTTTCACGAGATTTGGAGTGCCTCGAGCGATTATTAGTGACGGAGGGATTCATTTTTCTAATAAATAGTTTGAAACACTATTAAAAAGATACAATGTGCACCATCGAGTGGTGACTCCCTACCATCCACAAATGAGTGGCCAAGTGGAAGTAATGAATCGAGAATTGAAGAAGATCTTGGAAAAGGTAGTCAGCAGCTCATGGAAAGATTGGGCACTGAAGTTAGATGACACACTATGGGCATATAGAACAACTTTCAAAACACCGATTGTTACTACCCCTTACAGGCTTATGTATGGTAAGGCTTGCCATTTGTCCTTGGAGTTAGAGCATAAAGCCTATTGGACAATTCGGAAGTTAAACATGGATTGGAGGCTTGCGGGTAAACAAAGGTTGCTACAACTTGATTAATTGGAAAAGTTAAGGTATGGAGCATATGAGAATCCTAAAATGTACAAGGAAAGGGTGAAAAGATGGCATGATGCTCACCTTAAGAAAAAGGAATTCAAAATTGGGGACCTGGTGCTACTATTTAATTCAAGATTTAGATTGTTTCTCGAAAAGCTCAAGTCTAGGTGGAGTGGACCTTCCAAGGTAATTCGGGTGTTTAGCCATGGAGCATTAGAGTTAAAAAAACACCTAAGGTGAAGTTTCAAAGTAAATGGTAATCGGTGGAAACTCTACTTTGGAAGAACTCTTTTGCAAGAAAGGGAATTAGTTTCTTGCCTTTCTTTAAGCCCCACTTAATTGCTTTACAGTTTGGTCAAGCTCATGACCTTAAGTGAAGCATGTCTTTAATTTGTTTTTCAATAGTTTAGTGATAATTCTCTTTTCTTTTGGTTTTTAGTTCATTTGTTTGAGGTTGAGTCGGGTTTTTGGGTAGAATTTGCTGTTTAAAAGTGTGGTTGGAAGTTTGAAACAAGATAGTGGTGTTTGGACATTTCATTTGGCACTTTAGAGAGTGATGGCGACTGTTTTCTGTCATTATCGTGACCTAGTCAAGATCGTGACAGAGACGCACCAATCTTCTCTGTCACGATTATGACCATGTCATGATCGTGACATGATTCGCCAGGTCACGATCGTGACGACAGGCGCGATTATATAAAAAAGGCTAAAACCCTATTCATCTTCTTCCTCCTTCCTTCTTTCTCTCTCTCGTCTCTCTCTCTGTCTTATTTCGTTTCCCTAGCTTCTTTTTCCTCCAGTTTTAGCTTCGATTTCCTTAAATCTAGTGAGTTTTTTTTTCTTTCCAAAATCTTTGAGTTTTTGCAGTTTTCTTCGTGTTTCTCCTCTTTTCTGCACTTCTTCTCCCCTTCCTTCTCCCATTCATGCCTCTCTCTCTATGGCATGACTGGGTTAAGTCTGTTTTAGCTTTTCTCACCCCTTTTTTGTGTTTTCTTTGTAGGTCTTTTCACATCATGCCTCTCAGAATCAAGACTCTATGCTGAAAATCCATCTGCCCTATCCAAGTCGAAGCGGAGGGCTGTGATGCAAAGGATATCTCTATTGATGTTGGGGCGCCCTTTCCCATCTTTTCCCAATAGGAAGGCTTTAGATACAACCTCCTAAAAGGTAAGACAATTCTTACACCTCGCTATTTCAATTTTGTGCTGTTGGAAGATTTAGGGCTGAAGGATAAATTATTACGGTTGTGTGCTAAAAGTGGATAGACACAGTTTGTTCAAATGGAGTAGCCCATTTTTGCTAAATTGACCCTTGAGTTTTTTACCACCTTACGTTTTGAATTTCCAACTTCTACCGAATTTTGGTTTAGCTTAAGGGGTAAGGCCCATAGGTTAGATGAAAAGGTTTTAAATTCACTCTTTGGCTTTCCTAAGTGGCATGCAGAGGATGTCGATTAAATTTTTGCTACAAACAATTATTGGGTTTTTTTTACTGAGCTACCATAATTTAAACCACAAAATGCTTCCAATGCTAATATTCTAAATCATGAATTCTTGTTACTGCATAAGTTTATATGCTATGCTATCTTTTCCAACATGCAAAGTAACAAATATTCGGTTCGAGAATTATTTTTATTGTGTTGTAATGAAGAAAAGGTAAAGGTGCGGATGTCCTCATATTTCTTTCTAGCTTTAATTTAATCAGTGGCTAAAAAGGGGAACTATCTAGGCCTAGGGTATGTAGCCACAGGTTTAGCACAACGTTTTGCTATTGATACTGTTGGACTAACCCCTATTGTCTGGGAGTACTTTGATATCTCCTATATGCGTCACTCAGAAATTATGTGGCATTGCAACATGGAGACTCGAGATCCCAAGACTCAAATAGTTGTCAAGCACAGGTTTGTTGGTGAGCCATCAAGCCTTTGGGACTCCCCCTCGTATAATGATGATTTAAGTGAAGATTCAGAGGAAGCGGGTTGGAAGAAGGTCTACACTCTCTTTGAAGCCCAAAACAATCAAACACAACAGTAATTGGCCGTATTAAATGAGCAAATGCAGACTGTGATCCGACATCAGCGTCGCATGGAAAAGAAAATCCACAAAGCCTGGACAATGAAAGGGATCCATGTTCCTTTTCCCACTCTGTCGCCACCTCCCTCTCCATAAGCTCTCTTACCCTCCCTTTTTATTCCTTTATTTGTTTTTCATATGTTTTGTCGCTTTGTGAATTTGGTTGTTTTGTGATTTTGTAGTTGTGTTTTTGGCTCTTATGGTTAACTTCACACATTAAGGACAATGTGTCCTTCAAGTATGGGGAGGTAGCTATTTGTTTGATATTGGGTTTGCGAAGTTGGTGTTTGTGTTTGCATTGCATGTTTGCATGTCATTTAGGATGCATGATAGTGTTTTTAGTATTAGTTCTTTATTGTTTTTGCATGTCAATTTCCCTATGTTTGAACCTTTGTAATGATAATTCTATCATAGTAATTGGAATGGAATTGAGATGCATGCTTGAAGTTAAATTAGGTCACTTGAATAGAAGGTGAATCAAACAGATTGACTTAAGTAGTTGGTTACATAGGCTTACCCAGAAATTGGCATTGGAGTGATTAGGTGATGTATAGAAACATGATGGGTCTTCAGTTGAGCATAAGTGAGGAGTTGAGCCTTTACGACTTTTTTCCCAAAGTCATTTCATTCTTTGTGTGTGTGATACTCTTATAGGTAGTTACCTCTAGAACTTGCTCTGAAGCAATTTGAATCTACTAGATGCATGCTAAATAGAAGTAATCAAGGCCCTCTTTCAGTTGACCTTTAGTTTAAATGACTTACCTATGTCATTGTCCCTTGAAAGCCCCTTTGAGCCTTTGACCTATTTTTGTTTGATGAAGAAAACAACTCATTTTAAATAAAAAAAACCCTCAAACCCTATTAACTTACCCAATCATAAGTTTAATAGTGTGCTAAGTTTGTATTAGTTTGGGATTTTGGCTATATTTTGTTTCGGAGATGCCTCGAGCAATTTTAGTACTTCTATTCATAGAGCACATTGCATTTAACTTTTGTTTATTGTTTCTTTATTTTTTTCAAAAAAATAAAAAAAGAAAAAGAAAAAAATCAAAAGAAAAAAAAAGAGAAGAAAAGACAAAGAAGAAAAAGAAAAGAAAAGGAATAACAATTCGTAGCAAAAATAAGTGCTGAGTAGTAGTTTTATCCATTTGCATGTCTTAAGAAGTTATTTTGGGTCCCTTTGCATACTTAGTATTCTATAAATGCTTGTGATGAAACCTTTCATACCCCTTTTTCCATACTTTAACCCTAACCCCTTATTATGATCACTTATAAATGATGAAATCATAGAACCTTTTTCTAATTAGACTCTCTTATCAAACTTAACAAAAGATTTGAAATATTCAACCTTACTAGCTAATAACATCACCTGAGTAATCTTATTATAGTCATCAACTATTACATAGGCATACATTTTTCCAAATAAACTAGCTATTCTAGATGGTTGGCATAAATCCATATGTAAAAGTTCTAAATTACTAGACACAGTTATCACATTTTTCTTCTTAAAAGAGGTTTTAATTTTCTTACACATTCTACATGCATCACACGTCTTGTGTTTTTCAAACTTCATCTTAGTAGCCAATTCACTTCCTCCTTAGTTCTTAGATTTGAAATTTGATTCATGCTAGCTTGACCTAACCTTTTATATCATATCCACCCATCCTCATTCATTAAAAAAAAAAAACTCAACATTATAGTTAGATGGATCATTTAAATCAATTGTATAGATATTCCCTTCTCTCTTTCCAATAAAAATTTTACTATTATTCTTAACCTTAGAAATAATGCAAGATTTACCTCTAAAACAAACTTTAAAGACTTTCTTACAAAGATGACTGAAACTTAACAAAGTTTGATTTCATAGATGTAATTGTTTTTCGTACTGACTTTGCCAAAGCCAATGATCTTATCATTAGCATTGTCTTTATGAGTGATATAACCTCTATCTTTGCTTTTTAATGATATGAATTGGGATGCATCATCTGTGATATATCTAGAGCATCTACTATCTACATATCACATACCACTTTTGGATTCTTATAAAAAAAATTGACTTTATTTTAGGTATCCATATTAATTTAGGTCCTTAGAGGTTAGAAACTTTTCTACTTCCTATGCCTTTTGGTATACTAAAAAACCTCATTTGTTTATCAAAATAAAATATTTCTAGATGACTAAATCTACCATAAAAATAATAAAGATATGTAACATCCTAATAATGCACATTCAACCTAAAGTTGTTTCTATATGCTATTTTAGGTGTAACATTCCTAAACGACCTTTTTTGGTGTGGTTTTGGCCAATAGTATGAGTAAGAGATGTTCCAAGGCCTAAATTATGCATAGAGGATGTTTCTATATGGATGAGAATGATTTTTTTTAATGATTAAACAAAGGCTATATGCAATTTTCCACCTACATCGTCTATATGTATTGTTTTAAACCTTTGCATTTTCAAAATAGTTCTACCTATTCCTAGAAGCACGCATGTTTACCCTAAAGGCTTTAAAGAATACATAAATGCATGACTAATATTCATAGTTTGTGAATTAGATGATGCCACACCATTTTTCAAAGATGGTTTAGGAGTCATTTCCCTTTTTAAGATTGTTTTCATCCTTTTTTTTATGTAGGAATGCAAGCATTAGCATTTTCACTACTTTAGGTAAGGCCTAACCCATGCCTATCCTTTGAATCTTTTTGAGCTGCAAGCATGCTATCTAGTTTCTTAATTCAGGTAATGGATTTTTCTAAGGATTCCTTTAAAGATTTTACCTCATTTTTTAGTGATTCATTTTCATGTAAAACATTTTTCCTTTCATTATCAATGCAACACATTCTTAACATTCAAGTCATGCAAATCGTTCTGAGGGCTATCATTCTTTAACCTTAGATAATCTATCAATTTCTTTCACTTTTTGTATTTAGAAGATAACTTCATTTAAAATTAAAACCTTGTAAATAATTAACTAACTTATTATAACTCATTTCCTCATCAAAAATAACATTGTAATCTAAAGAGTGTGAAATGGATGGTTCCTCATCATCTAATGCCATGATAACAAAATTTTTTCACTTATTTTTTGCTTTCCTCATTCTCTGATTCAATTGATGTCTCCTACATCATTTCTTTCAACGCTTTCCTCATTTTGTCTCTCCTTCTTTTACCTCTTTTTTTTCTTACTTTTTTTTCTTCTTTCTCATTTTCCTAGAGGAAAGGACATAGGGTCCTTAAGTGACCTTGTTTCCTACATTCAAAACAAGTGGCATTAGTAGATTGCTTTATTTTATAAGAATTCTTACCTTATTCTTTTCTTTTTGTGAAATCCTTCTTTTTTAATAGCTTTTTGAACCTCCTAGTAAGAAGAGATAAATATTTTTCACTATCATTTGATGTGTTCTCCTCATCATTTGGCTCCTATTTCATGGCCTTGAATGCTAAATTGTTCCTTCTTGAAGTAACTTCCTCATCCATTAAGCCTCATTTCATTTATGAGAAGAGAACCAATCAATTCTTCTAATACGAGTACATTCAAGTCTTTTGCCTCTTAAATAGTTCTCACTTTTCATACATTCCTTTGATAAGGAAGTAAAAAAATTTCTCACTAGCTCTACATTAGAATATGATTTTCCAATGCCTTTCAATGCATTAAGAATATGAATGAATCGTGTATACATGTTATAGATGCATTCATCATGATTGTTAGAAAACAATTCATATTGATGAGTTAACAAAAAAAATCTTACTCTGCTTTACTAGCTTAGAAACTTCATGTGTTACCTCAAGTGTGTTCCAAAGTTTGTGAGCTGCTTCGCATATTGAAACTATATTGAATTCATTCCTACTCAATGTTACCTGAAATTAAGCTCCTATCATGGTTTATCCATTTCTCTTGATTCCTAAAAGCACTTAAGAGGGCCATGAATTGATTGTTCTAAAAAATTTTCAGTAACCTAAAACTTAAGCTATCGGAAGAAAATTCAGCTATGTCTCATACTAATATTCAACCTAGAACTATGTGCCAATGATTACACACACAAAAATATAGCACAAAATATAAATCAAAAGCAAAATTTAAAGAAAATAAGTATAATAAACTCTCAGAATTACAAATAATATACAAACATATCACTTTTATAATTGATTGTGATATAAGGATTATCAAACAAACAACTAATGAAAATATAAAACAAAATCAATATCACAATTTATAATAAGATAAAGATAAATTAATTTCATAATAAAAAATTATGTAAAAAATGAAAGCGAAGAGAGAAGACATCAAATTTTTATAAAGGCTTAACTAATCTAAATTTATCCTACATCATCTCTCATGCTACTTATTGGATATTTCATTATAACTCAAATCCAAATACAATCTTCTTTTATGGAGGGAGAGGAACCCTTTAACTGCTCAATCTTCCTCTTTAAACGTTAAGAGGAATCTTTTAAAGCTCTTTTTCAAGGAAAACAAGGAGCCTTTACTAGTGAGCTCATCATAAGCTACCAAAAAATAAAATACCTAACTAGACCTAACTAAGTAGAGTAGCTAGGGTGAGTCAAAGTCGAATCCTCAGGGAGCTAGGGTGAACTATTATCTCTAATGCTGCATAGAAAAGAAAATCAAAAACCTCTGGAATGATGGAAGCTAAAGAAATTAAAATAAACACAAAATAAAAAAATAAGAAAATACTACTAATAATAATACATAAATGGGCTGAGGGTATAGTTAGGATTCTAAGATAACTATTGATCATTGACTCTAGATAAAAGGTGCTCTAGCTATGGTGTTGGCCTATAGGTTCAAACAAGCTCTCAAACCAGCTCTCAAACCCTTAGTTCCTCTAACTTAGGTAATTTAACAATATCTAGAAATACCCCTATCTTCATTATAACCTAGAATAAGCTCTCTAGATTTAATAGTGAAGATGCAGTAGATGCTAAGAAATGACTAACTTAAACCACTAGTTCGTAAGCTAGGAAAGTGTAACTTAAAGGAATGGAACCTAGATTAGTTAGTTAAGTATCATAACATAACCAACTAACCTATTAATACTTTCAGAAATTGCTAAGGATAATTACGTTTCACATGCTTAATCCTAGCTTTCGGATTAGGGAATTGCCTAAAGAAAGATCAATCCTAAAGTTAAAATCTAATCCATGACTTTTAACTCAAGTTCCAAACCAACCAAACCTTAAAAACACAAAATTAATTCAAAGCAAATTCTATTCTCATAATTAATTATCCTTAATCCTTCCTATACCTTCAAGTCCCTATGACACTAGCTAAACATAACTAAAATAAGCAAGGCACAAATTAAATAAGCACAAAACATATTTAATTAAAAAATAACCAAAGCTGAAAAATTAAAAACACTAAAGGAAAAACACAAATCAATATATGTTACTAACACAAACACAAATTAACTAAACTATTACTTAATTAAATAAAATCTAATTCAGCTAAACTTAAACTATCTTCCTAAATAAAAATTCCAACAACTATAATTTGGATAAACAAAGATATTTAACGATTAATAACCTAAGAACAAGCATAAATTTCCAATTTCCATGCTAATATTAACCGAAGAGAATCAACTAATAAAGCATTTAACTACGATAGCATTAAATAAAAAAAGCATTGAACTAAACTAAAGGATTAAATGTTTAAGTATTCGGCTACGAATTAAAGGCATACTGCTGGACATAAAAGCAAAGCAATTGAAATTTTTTTTTAAAAAAAAAGATTCGGACATGAATAAGCAAAGCAAACAATCGGACAAGCAAAAATTAAAGCAACTGAAAATGAGACAATTGGCATTAAGCATTCAGATTAAGACGACAAAGGGTAAAAGAAAACAAAGAGTAATGGCCAACAGAAAGAAGACGTTGTAATTGAAATTTCAAGGAAAGCTTACAAGATTTGTCCAGGCTGTCCCCACCTAGCTTCAATCCATCTTCTCTAGCCATCATTTTTTACCACCATTCAAGCATCGAAGACAACCTCTCCATCATTCATTTGAGTGCTGTAATGTTTGACCATGGAAAGACTTACACTTTGGAGAGACCTGCACCATGGAGAGCTCCTGCGTTGTAGCTTTATGTAGTCTTCATTTTTTTTATACCAGTTCCGTCAACCATAAGGAAGGAGGGCTTTTATAGCTTGGTCAAAAGGGGCACTAGAGCTGCTTCATTCCTCTCCAAAATGCGATTGCTTTAACCTTGTTATGTATTCACTTGGCAAGCTCCCTTCAACCAGAACGCTACACTCTAACTTAAGCTTGTAAAACTTTTGTTTTTTCTTCACTTGGTAAGCTCCCTCTCTAGCCTCGTATTAATTCTCTCTAATAGCAACTTGTTGCTCTTTAAATCACTCTCCAGCAGATGGCACGTTGAGCTCTCTCCAATAGCAAGTTAACTTGCTATCCACTTCATGAACGTTTAATTTCTCTCCAGCAGATGGCATGTTGAGCTCTCTCCAGTAGGAAGTTAACTTGCTATCCACTTCATGGATGTTTAATTTCTCTCCAGCAGGAAGGTCAAGCTCTCCAGTTCATGGACGTTGAAGCTGCTCACATGCAAGGATGTCTAACATGTTCTAATTGTTGCATTTCATGGCCCCATGCTACTGCATTTTGGGCAACTAGGAGAGCACCTCTTGAAAGCTCCAAAGTTGTGCCATATGGTGTGTAAAGGACTTAATGGCTGCCAATAGACACCATTTGCTGCTGCTTTTTACTTGGAAATTTTGCTGTCGTTTTGATGAATGAGGGCTATCTAAAAATTCTGCTTTTATTCCCTAAGGTTTCTTTGTTAAAACACTCCCATTGAATTCTTATTTTCATGCAAGAGAAGCTCCACTAGACACTCCAATTGAGCTACGTTTTGATGCCTCTAAAGATGTTGTTTTGGACAGCATTTTTAAGCTCTTTGTTGGCTGAATTTTGAACAGCTTTTAAAAATGAATTTGCTACTGAATCATTGGCCAATTGAAACTTTAAAAAATGCTTACTTCATACCACCTAGCTTCAATCCATCTTCTCTAGCCGTCATTTTTTACCACCATTCAAGCATCAAAGACAAGCTCTCCATCATTCATTTGAGTGCTGTAATGTTTGACTATGGAGAGACCTGCACCACAGAGAGCTCCTGCGTTGTACCTTTGTGTAGTCTTTATTTTTTTTATACCAGTGCCGTCAACCATAAGTTAAGAGGGCTTTTATAACTTGGTCAAAAAGGACACATAGGGCTACTTCATTTCTGTCCAAAATGCTACTGCTTTAGCCTTGTTATTTCTTCACTTCGCAAGCTCCCTTCAACCAAAACGCTACACTCCAACTTAAGCTTGTAAAACTTTTGTTTTGTCTTCACTTGGTAAGCTCGCTCTCTAGCATTGTATTAATTCTCTCCAACAGCAACTTGTTGCTCTTTAAATCACTCTCCAGCAGATGGCACGTTGAGCTCTCTCTAGTAGCAAGTTAACTTGCTGTCCACTTCATGGACGTTTAATTTCTCTCCAACTGCAAGTTCGAGCTCTCCACTTCATAGACGTTGAAGCTGCTCACATGCAAAGCTGTCCAACATGTTCTCACTGTTGCATTTCATGGCCCGATGCCACTGCAGTTTGGATAGCTAGGAGAGCTCCTCTTCAAAGCTCCAAAGTTGTGCCATATGGTATGTAAAGAAGGACTAAATGGCTGCCAATTGACACGATTTGCTGCTGCTTTTTACTTGGGAATTTTGCTACCGTTTTTATGAGTGAGGGCTATCTAAAAATTCTGATTTCATTCCCTAAGGTTTCCTTGTTAAAACACTCCCATTGAATTCTTATTTTCATGCAAAAGAAGCTCCACTAGACACTCCAATTGAGCTACGTTTTGATACATCTAAAGATGTTGTTTTGCACAGCATTTTTAAGCTCTTTGTTGGCTAAATTTTTAATCTACATGAAAATTCCAAAATAACAAAAATTAAGCATTTAAACAAAAGAATAGGATTGAAATGACATTAAAAATTCATATGAAAATTCAATATATTTCAATCCTATTATTTACACTTTTAACCAATCCCATAAAAATCTTCCATATTCCTTGTTTTCCTATTTTCTTCAACAATTGACCTCTAAATTCAATCCTTTCACTTACAATCAACCATCAATGTACCCATCTTTAATCCTTGCATAAAAAAAAACTCAAACCATTAGTAGAATTTATATTTTTGTTATCATCAAATTCAAAATTGGAACCTGCTTTAATTCAACAAACACTTTTACATAAGAATATACAGTTCAAAGGTTTTTCACTTGAAAATAAAAAAATAAATGGTTCACAAGGTTATCAAGATGAATGATATGAATTAAAGCCTTCTTAAAAAAATTTTAAAAAACCATAAACAAAATCTTATTAGATTAAGAACATAAAAACCAAACTTTTCTTAAAAGAACTAAACAAATATAAACAAACTCAAAAAAAACTTAATGAAACTTATTTGGTTTCTCTTATGTTCAAAAATATTACAAAACCTCATAAGGATTATTCCAAACCCCACAGTCCATCTATTTATAGTGATTCTAAACTCAAAATGTTCTTACAGTACAAGCCACAATTTTAATGAAAAAGATGTTAGAATCCAAAAAATAGCAATTATAGTGTCTCTAAGTACGCATAATGACATACCGCAATAGAATCATTATTCACCACTGTTATGACTCTGTACAAACACCATAATGACACCATTATTCACCGTTGATATGACTTCGTACAAACATTTGACTACAATGTTATTGTTCATACTTCCATTATACACTCCCATTTGGTTACTGGAAAATGATCATGATTACAGCAATGCTTTTCATATAAATGATGTAATATTATTGTTTAGTTACTGGAAAACATTGTCATCACAACATTACTATTAAGCCTATCATTATATGGTGCCATTGAGGCACTATAAATCCTTTAAAACATGACAAAAACACTTTGATGCACTTTTTAAACTTAGAATCAATTCTAAAAAACTCCCAAGCATTTCAAATCCATTTCTTTGTCTTAAAAAAGAATTCACATAAGTTTTAAATCATCCCCAAAGTAGTTTTAAATGCCGAGACATTTAAAGTGAATTCAAAAACAAAATTTATACTAGCTTATAAAATATTTATACACTGATGAAAAACTTTATGTAATATGAATGCAACTTTGAACCTCTAATGTAGTATAGGCTAATATACTCAAATAGGTTTAACAAGTCCCCTAAAGTAATTTTTTTGCAATAAAAACTTAAAATGTCTTGATCTATGTAATTTTAAGCTCATTTTGACACTTTTTCCAGTTAGAATGAATTCCAAACAACTCCTCAGAATTTCAAATCCATTTCTTTGTCTTCAAAAACAATTCACACAAGTTCCAAATCTTCTCCAAATAAGTTTTAAATGCCAAGACATTTCAAGTGAATTAAAAAAATTTATACTAGCTTATGAAAAATTGATGCACTTTTGAAAAACTTATGCAATATGAATGGATCTTTAAACCATTAAGGTTATTGAAACTTCAAAAAAAATTGACCACAAAAATTCAAATATCCTAAATAAATTTCTTGAATTCCCTGAAATGCTTGATCTTGCTTTATACTTAATTTTAGTGTTGAATTCAAAACCTTTCACCTTCAACCTTCATTAATTTATCCATTAATAACCCTATCTTTTAAACGTTCCATAATTAAACAAATCATTATTAATAATAATGGTTTATAATCATTAAAACCAAGGTTGAACCTATACATTGTGCATATTCATATTGAAGGTTCAAACATAAATTATTTTCAAAGTCACCACTTGGTTTTGGAATTAATTAAAATAAAGAGAAAATGGGTATTTCCTAACTTGTGCATTCTTTAAAAAAAATAGGATTTCTAGATTGTAGGTAAATGAAACTATAAAATTATAATAATAAATATATAGAATTTAAGCACAAAACAAGGTTTTGGACTTTGTTTTGGGCCTAAGTAATACATTCTTATTTATTTTAAATCGTAATTGGCCTTTAATTACTAGATTGACTTAAATTTCTAAACTAATGTTGGTATTACTACTCCCCTGTAAATCACCTATGAAAAAAAGGGAAATATGTAAAATCTATTAACTTTGAAAAAATATGTCAATCAATAATGAATGGGCTTACTACTTGAATTAGGTCTGACATTTAATAAGATCAAAATCAAGATAGGCATTAATTTTTGGCTGCTTCACAAATAAAAAGAAAGAAAAACTTAGGCTTAAAAGTTTAATGGCCCTATATATTACTTATTGCATAAGCATCTATCATTTACCTAAGCCCTTATAAATTAACTAAATGGGCTAGCCTCAATATCTTTTAAACCTTTAATAAACAAAATTTAGACCCTATAATATGTCTCTAAGCTTTTTTAAATCAAACAAACCCCAATCTTTAATAATAAAAATGATTTAGCCACACATATTGATCAAAAAATACAAAATATACACTTTAAGCATCATGCCTTGATAGATATGAAAATATGAGCTATAAAATAAAGTTTAGAGGTTACAAAAATATCCAAGAAAGACTTTTGGATGTTTCTTGAACTTCCAACTTGATTTTGGACTCCAACAAAGCCTTATTTCATCAATATCTTATAGAAAAATCAAAGAACATTAATAGATATAAGTATAAGAGCATAAAAATTGATTAATCCAAAAAATAGAGAAAATAAAACATTAATATGAGTTTAAAAACCCCATATAGTAGTTTCGAAACAAAGATATATATCTTAGCAACATTCTTCAATAAGAAGCAACTCAGAAAACACTCTAAAACTCAAATTACAAGTGTTTAAAACTAAAAGACTCAAAAGAAAAGCTAAGAGAGAAGTAAGAGTCACTCTCTCTATTTGCATATTTGAATTCTCTCCAATTGATTGCGTGCTATGTGTTATTTGTCTGTTTTGAAGCTCAACAGCCTCCCACTTGCAGTTGCAGACAAAGGAGATCAATGAAGAACATGCCACAGTAGCAATATTTGAGATTTGTAGAAGATATATTTTCTGACTACTAATACGACAGGTTAACTCGAAGCAATATAGAGCCCTCAACCCCCCGTATTACTCCTGTGTAGCCGAATGAATACGGGAATCTTAGAGACCAATACAGGGGTATGTCTAGACCCACGTGTTAGTCATGGATAACTCCCAATTTTCTATCTTTTTGCTTTTTTCTTGCTCCAATCTTCATCATTCATTAATCAAAAACCAATTCCTGTAAATTAAACATTTTACATAATCCAAAACAACCAAAGAGCCACAGTACATCAAAATGTAGCAGTCAAATATGAAAATAACCTATATTACAAAACGGAAACCTATACTATGAAACAGAAATGAAAACACAAACAAACCAAAGGTTCTAAAACAAACTATGTGAACAATCAAAATAGCTAGAAGCAAGACTATCCCTATCTCGAACTCTCTGATGCTTCTCAAGGCTCTGTAAACGAGTAGTCAAGTCATCCACCTAATGCTGAAAATTGTCAAAACGAGCATCAACTGCACTAAAAATAGAAGATAGCTAAAAAAATAATGCAGTTTAAAACTTAAATATCTCTGAAGAGATACGAGTCTCCATCCTCATCATAATCGTCATAATATCCGACTCCGAAATGCCTATAGATGGAATAACAACTGTAGCAAGTGAAGGTGGATGAGGTGGATGGACACTCAGAAGATGCCTAAACTATCTCCTTGGGTAAATATTCATCCAGAGCAAGTGGATCCTCAAATCTCTTGATAGGGGTCAAATTGATATGATTTTTATAGTTAATTTGTTGAATTATGACCCCTATTTTAGTGTTTAAATGT